>PVKU01007637.1:0-84556 GCA_004027475.1 Anoura caudifer | reverse complement strand
AGTCAAATGACACTGCAATTTTGATAGTGATTGAACTGGATACATAGTTGGCTTTGGACTCTATAATGTGGACATTTTAAAAATACTAATTAATTATTTTGATCCATGAACATGGGATAAATTTTCATTTGTGTCTTCTTCAACTTCTTTCTTAAAAGTCTTGTAGTTTTCATTGTATTGATCTTGTACTGCCATGGTTAAATTTATTTGTATTTTATTATTTTTGATGCTAGTGTGAATGAGATAACGTTCTTTATTTTTCATTTTTCATTGCCACTTTATACAAATGTAAGTGATTTATCTATATCGATTTGATATCTTAATTAAGTATATATTATTGATTATGCTATTACAGTTGTCCCATTTTTCCCCTTGGACCCCCTCTGCCTGATACCCTCTTTCCCTCCAGCAATCTCCCTGCCTTAGTTCATGTCCATGGGTTGTATATGTAAGTTCTTTGGCTTCTCCATTTCCTGTACTATTCTTAACACCCCCTTGTCTATTTTGTACCGACCAATTATGTTTCATATCCCCCGTATGTTTTTCCCTATTCTCCTCCTTCTCCCTCAATGGTGATAACCCTCCATGTGCTCTTCATTTCTGTGGTTATGTTCCTGTTAAGTTGCTTGGTTATTATTTTTTGATATAGTTTTTAATAGTTGTGAGTTTGTTGTCATTTTACTGTTCATAGTTTTGATCTTCTTTTTCTTAGATAAGTCCTTTTAACATTTACTATAATAAGGGCTTAGTGATGATGAATTCTTTTAGCTTTACCTTGCATGGGAAGCACTTTATCTGCCCCTTGCATTCTAATTGATAGCTTTGCTGGATAGAGCAATCTTGGGTATAAGTCCTTGCTTTTTGTCACTGAATTATTCTTGCCAGTCCCTTCTTGCCTGCAAGTTTGTTAAGAAATCAGTTGATAGTCTTATAGGAACTCCTTTGTATGTAACTCTCTTCTCTCTTGCTGCTTTTAAGATTCTCTTTTAGTCTTTAATCTATCCTGCAATTTTGCTGAATTCATTGTTTTGTTCAATATTTTTTTGGTTCAGTCTTCAGTAGTTTTCTATATATAAGAATATATCATCTGCAAATAATGACAACTTTATTTTCTGACTTGTATGCCTTATATTTTATTATGTCATTTACTTCCTTTCTACTTCAGATGCCTTTTAGTTCATTATTTCATCTTACTGCTCTAACTTGAGCTTCTAATACTATTTTGAATAAGTGTTGTGAGTGGACACCCTTGTCTTTTCAACCCATAGGAAAAGCTTTCAAACTTTCAAATATATATGGATGTTATGTATGTTCCTTTTGGTATGTTCTTTCTGTACCCAATTTGTTGAGGCTTTTCTGTCATGAAAGGATGTTGTATTTTGTCAAATGATTTTTCTGTATTTATTGAGATACTCATAGGATTTTGATCATTCAATGTGGTATGTCATATATATTAATTTGCATATATTGAACAACCCTGGTTCGCAGGGATAAGAATATAGATATTGAAACAGAGAAAATGACAGGAACAAGGTTATATGTGCAGTAGTATGGGATTTACTTAGGAGATCAAAATGATTCATGTTTGTAGTCATTTAGAGCTCTCAAGAACCACTGAATTAACTTGGCCCAGCTGTGGAAGATTCTTCAGCACTTGTAAAGTTCAACAGTCCATACATAATGTAGCCAAGAACCTGGGCATACTGAGCATCACTGAAGGGTCATATTTTATAAAAATCAAAGTGGCTAAGATTCAGGAATACATTTTTAATGGTGCACAGATTTAGTCATGGTCATAAAGAGTAAAGGCCCAAGAATAAGATGACCTGTGTTCTGAAATATTATGTAATTCTGACTCACTTGTCAATTATATTATAAGCTAAGCTTTTTCTAACATAGAACTTGAATAATAAAATAATATTTCCATATTATTAAACATTAAAATCCCAACAAATTATATTGCATGAATCTGAATAGTTAATACTCAGTGTCATAAATATATTCGGGTATTTATCAAAAGTTTCAAGGGAGTTAAACATTAACACTACTAGTCTCTATCTAAATGATGTTCAGTGTCTTTAAGGGGTATGACTACATACATATAAATTTAATATTAAACATTTCTCTTTAAGCCATGAAAAGTTATCTAAAGATTAAAAATCAAAAATTCAGCTTGGATATTAGGAAAGTCTTCTTAGAATAGATAAAATTTGATTAAAAAATTGACAGGTAGAGAAGAGAAACAAACAGATAAGGCAGTTGTATTAGGTCTCTGAATCATAATAAGGCTGAAGTTTAATGGAAAAGAGTTAATCAAAACACAGAAAAAATAAGATTAGAAGGCCATGTAAACATAAATGAAAATATCAGGAATTCATATTTAATTTAATTTCATAGGTTATCTGTCCACATGATTAATTAATTTTTGTTAAAATTTAATTCTTTATATATAACATCCCTTGTAAAATATAAAACAATAAAAGCACATCTAAAACTAGAGGAAGGCAAAATTTTTAAAAAATGAGAACTCTGCAGCAGAGGATTTATTGCTTCTCGTCAGCTTTCTCCTTGTTCTCATCTTTGAACCCCTTGCTCTCCTCTTTCACCCAAAGAGCTTCTAGTTTTTCAGACACTTTCTCGGCACTATCATTTTTTGCAAGATCCTGCCTGTTACAAACCTGGGATACATTCTCCATAGAACAGGCTTCTGTTCTACCTATGCCCTCAGAGTTGCCCACATAAACTCTCATTCATGCATGGGACTTCTGTCAGTCTGCTCAGTTACATCTGGCCTCTTGCTATGGCAGCCATAACAGGCCCTGAGTAAACAGCAGACCATGAGGACCTCTACAAACCTATTCAGCTTCTATAGGGCTCTAGGCAGACACCATACTTTGACCACCTGCCCAAGTGCTGCGAGCATAACCCAGTGAACATGCATTAGGTGCCTGAATGGCCAGTTTACTCCCTAAAAAGGATCCTGCATCTCTGGACAGCTGTATCACCTTTTATAGGTCAAGGTAGTCATAGAACCCCAGAATGTTTCTGGGGCAGACAGAAAAAGCACCTGCCTGGGACTGTAGGCGGGTGCAAAGTGAGCCAGCATTAAGAAAACTTTTATACTGGAAAAGGTAATCATGAAAGTCTTATTATAATTATTTTTCTACCTGGCAATGTTGGAAATTTGATTATTGCTATTGTCATTATTATTACTACATTATACATAGCAAGGGACAAATCTGCTTTTAGGCAGATATAACACTTAAGTGACTTATGACATGTCCTTTTGGTTTTTCTTCCTCTGACCACATCTCAGGGTCAAAAGTAGATTTTATATGTATTTTTTCCCTAAGAACAACTGATATTTTATGAGGCCCTTTGTTGTATACCTAATTTGTTTATCTTTTAAATTTATTGTGTTTTTTTTTCCTTGAGCACAGACTTTTCAAGGAATGTGGAATCTTCAAAGGTTGACATACGTAACTCTCATTGACAAGGGAAACAAACACAAGAAGATTGGCTGATAATCTTCAGCAAATTTAACCAGGGAATCTGGTGAATGTGAAAAGCAGGTTTATCTTTATTTAAAAAAAATGAAAGTGGCAGGTTCATTAGCCCTGCTCCTTTTGATTTAAACCATATAATTAAATAAATTACAATGCAAAACCATTACATAAGCTTCACTTGGTTTAGCAAAAATCAGTACATTTGTTTAAAAGAACAGATGGTGACACTGTGATTGTGGACAGAATTCTCCAAACCTAACTGGGAATGCTTCATGAGGGAAAAAAGAGACAGGTGTAATATACAGCTACCAAAATTTATATTTCTCCCCAGGTAGCCATCATGTATATCTTTTCTTAGATATCAAGAAAAATACATGATTTCTTTAGTTTCTTTATTAGCAAGTTCATCAACTGCTTTGGAGATTGAGATGGGATATTATGAGAAATGTGTTCAGGTTTGATGGTCCCTTAATTTATGCCTACTTCAACCAAAAATAAAGCATAATATAATTAAAATTATAATATTTCAGAGACAGTTTCCACCATCAGAAATATGAGGGAGTATAAGACATGTAGGAACATATTTGAGGGAATATAAGAACTATTTAGGGTAATAGTGGCAACATCAATAATTTGCATCATAAATTGCTTATGTGGTTCACAAAAAGCCTCTGCTAGGCATATTCAGATTTTTAGTGCTAAATTTGTTCATTATGTCTATAAAAATTACATTATTTTATTTTGGGATGGGTCAGTCAAATAATTTTACAGTTGAGAAAACCAAGCCTCAAGGAGAATTAACGGTTTTCAAATGGCATGTAGCTTATGAGAGAAAAAATGAGTACTTAAAATGTGTCAGTATCAGCAAGATTTTTGCATGTTATTGCCATAATTCCTGATTCTGTCTGGCTTAAAGAGTTGAAATAGTTATTATCCTACATTGCAAAAACAGATTTAGAGAGGGGGACAGAGAATTGCAAGAGTGGTTAATTCAGCAGCTCCACAATGTCATCAAAGATCAAGATACTTTCCATATCTCTATATTATGTCATCTAAGATGGGACAACTTGGTCCTCAGGATGATTCCCCTCATGGTCAAAGGATATCTGAGCTACAGGAGGCCTCAGCGTAAACTGGATATATTGAACCATTCAGTGGAATATAGAAAATCCTTTTTGGCTAGTACTAAAGCCATAACTTTTAGTCCAGTTTGGACAACTTAGTCACTATATCCATCTTTGAAAAAATAAAAGTCAACAAAATGCTAAGTAGAATAAAAATAATAAAGCCTTCAACAGGTATATATTATGAGACAAATTTGTGTGTGTGTGTGTGTGTGTGTGCATTTAACATATAGGAATACCTATGTACTCATGTGGAATGGAAACTGTTTAGACAACAAAGAACATTAACTATAGTCTCTAAAATCCTAGTATTCTATACCATCTGATGATGTGTTTAAAAACATAGACTTAATGGAAAAGATTCAGTGGTAATTATTTTGTTATTGTTGTATTTTAATAAGAATAAATTATAGAATATTACATTTGGTAAAGATCTTAAAGTTAATTTACTCAAAACAACTATCTCATGCTTTGTTTAAAAATCTATCACCTCACACTTGTCAGAATGGCTATCACCAATAAATCAACAAATGTTGGTGAAGATGTGGAGAGAATGGAAACGTTATGTATTCTTAATGGGAATACAGATTGGTACAGCCATTTTGGAAACTGTGGAATTACCTAAAAAAATTAAAAATGGAACTTCTGGGAATATTTTCACTTCTGAGAGTATGTCCTAAGAAATCCAAAACACTAATTCAGAACAATATATGAACCCCTATATCCACTGTAGCACTAATTACAGCAGCTAAGACCTGGAAGCAGCCCATAATGGGTAAAAATGCTGTGGAGCATTTACACAATAAAATACCACTTGGATGTTGAAAAAAGGAAATCTTTTCTTTTTCAACAGCTTGAATGGACCTGGAGAGTATTATGCTCAGTGAAATAAACCAAGGCAAAGAAAGACAATTACCATACATTTTACTTATATATGGAATCTAATAGACAAAATAAAACTAACAGACAAAATAGAAACAGATCATAGATACAAGGACAGAATGGCAGCTGTCAGAAGGAAGAGGGGTTGGGGCCCTGGGTAAAAAAGATGAAGGGATTAAGCAAATAAAGAAACAAACCAACACACAGAGACAGAAAACAACAGTGGGGTGATTACTAGAGGGAAAGGGGAATGACAGGAGGAAAAAGAGTAAAAGAGGTGTAAATGGTGATGAAAGGAGACTTATGTTGAGGTGGTGAAGACATAAAACAATATTGAGATGATGTAGTATAGAATTATGCACCTGACACCTATATCATTTTATTAACAACTTTCACTCTGATAAATTCAATATTTTTTAAAAAAATCTATCCCATTCTTCAAAATGAATAAACATAATTTTTTAACTGTTCACAGAATTTAATTTCATAGACTCTGTAAATTCTTTTAAAGAGGATACTAACTATAGGCATGATACGTTTTCATTATCCATTTCTTCTATAAGGTATTGACAATTTATTGTTTGCAACAGTTCCAAGTTTTGTTTACTCTTCAGGGGATTTTGTTGGTACTGTACTCTGTGTGCTTAATCAACAAAACAAACAAGCAAGCAAAATATACCAAAGATGCTGAAATTGAGAACAAGCTAACAGTCACCAGAGGGGAGAGGGGAGGGAATTTCAGGGGAAAAGGGGAAGGGTTTAGAGCAACAAGTGTAAAAGACACATGAATAAACATAATTTAAACAGACTCAGACACAAAGCAAACTGGTGGTTGCCAGAATGGAGGAATATTAGGGAGTTGGATAAGAGGTGAAGGTATTAAGTTGTATAAATGGGTAGTTACAAAATAATCATAGGAATGTAAGTAAAACATAGGGAATATAGTCAATAATATTGTGATAACTATGTATAGTACCAATTGGGTACTAGAAATACTTAGGGGAACACTATAGAAAGTATATAATTGTCTAACCACTCAGCTGTACACCTGAAACCAACACAAAGCAAACTTCAAGAAAGGAAAAAAGAAAAAAAATGACACCTAGTTTAAACTGATCTTATATACCATAATAATAAAACAAGGCTATTTATATACTAAATATAATATAATGTAAAAAACCAAGATTTTGTGACAAAAACTTGCTATCCGGCAAGCCAGTCTGTTATTTCAATAAAGGCCTATGAATAAGATACTGATGCAGTTTATATAACCACCAGCGGGAGTGTTTCTCCCACTCTCTGACAATAACACATTTAAGTGTTCCAATATTACTGTTCTTATTTCCAAAAGATATGAAAATGTGAAGCTGCATCATACTTTTCATCTTCATAAATCATTTACTCTATTTTTGCTTTAGGTTTGAGACTGATTCCCACTGGCATTTTTTAAAAAATATTAATTGAAGTATAATCATACTCATATATGTATATATACTTCATATATGTATGATTATACATACATATGATTATACATATATGAAGTATAATCATAATTGAAGTATAATCACTAGCATCCAGATCAGGAAAGCAAAGCATTAACATTAGCCCAAATACCAGTAATTACATTGGTTTTGGAAAGGTTTTGGAATTGAAACAATATTGCTCATAGTGTCATTAGGGGAACTCAAACTCCAAATATATTTTGTTCTATAAGTATTTCAAGTCAAAATTCAGCAAGGAACTTCATGCAAACCATAATCTTAGAGTCCAAACAAAAACAATTGTATTACACAAATAATGAACAATTTACTTCAGCAAATATTCTATTCCTTACTTGACAACATTAGTCTCCAGAATATTAAGAAAAGAATAGTGATAAACAATATACCTACTATTCTCCCATTTTAAATTTTCACTCTTTATGTCAAAAGATTTAATATGCAGAGATTAGATGTGCATCCACATATCACACTGAGTGTTATTTTAGCAAACTGATACTGTTAAACATTAATATTTTTCCTAAGACCTCACAGAAAATGGAGTCATTAATTCAGTCGACAATGGGTAATTTATTAACTAAGTATTAAATAACTTTTTACTCTTTGTTTCAAAACTATTTTTCTTCCACAACTGGAATGATCAATAAAGTAAAAAAATAGATTTATTTATTTTCAAAGTTTAAGTATTCAAGAATTTATTCAATCTTTTGTCTAGTTATGTTTTTTATCTTTTCACATACCAGATTCTCCATAGAAAAATAATGCTAAGAATTACATTTTGTTTCTAGATAATAGCAATGCAAATGATGCAAATAATCAGCCACTGGTTTAGAAAAGTAAAAAAGCCCTGGCTGGTGTAGCTGGGTGGATTGAGCATGGGCCTGTGAACCAAAGGATTGAGGTTCAACTCCCAGTCAGGGCATATGCCTGGGTTGCAGGCCAATTCCCAGCAAGGGATTCACAAGAGGCAACCATACTTTTATATTTCTCTCCCTCTCTCCCTCTCTCCTTCCCTTCCCCTCTAAAGATAAATAAATAAAATGTTTAAAAAAAGGAAAAGTAAACAAAAAAATCCAATTTTTGACTTTTTTTCACTAAAGTTAGCAATAACCCAGTTAAGCGGTCATTTTATTGTATGTAGACATGAAGTAGGAATTTTCCAATCAAAGTTGTTATTCTATAACCCTGTGAAGATGTGTTTAGGGTAAGCATTGTTGGTAACTCTTAGTTTGTGTAAACAATGATTTGAAATAATCATAATGTTCAGGAATTGCTACAAATCATGTCAATAATTGTGACTAACAAAATTAAAACACTAATTTAAATAACATTATTGAAAGCTAAGATGTTAAATTAGCTTTTTTAGTGATCTTTCCAAGTATGTTTACTTAAAATTTCTTAGCTATGAACTGTTACAAAATTGAATGTTTAACTGTTAATGTAAATGTTATATTGAAAGTTACTAAACATTATCTAATTCCTATATTCTGACTTTGTTCTAAGAGATCACATCTTTATCTCTTTCACCTGTAAATAGATAGTTACTATTGTTACTGAGAATAAAACACAAAGAATTGGATGTATTTGTAGATATATACTATATACATATGTGTGTGTGTATTATTTATATATAACACATACAAATATACATATACATTAATACATATATATAGTCTTCACAAAATAATCAATCTAGATTTGTTTAATGTGATTGATGCATTTTAGGGAAAATACATTTACTTACAGTATATTTGATTCTATGCAAATAAATAGTACATTTTAACGAAAATACATTTTTCTAGGATGTATTCTGGTGTACACAACTACAATCTTATTGTATAGTAGGAATTATAAATACAAGTGAATTATGATTAGTTAAAATGTAGATAAAGACAAGTATAAGTCAAACATTTGAAACATGAGAGAATAGAAAGGAAGGTAAAATTATAACCTACATTAGCACTGGAGGTGTGACATAAGAGAACTTATAAAAGTATATATCCAAATAGCATATTTAACCTAAAGAATTTTACAAAAATAAATATGCAATAGGTACAGGGTTTTCTTTGTGGTAATCTGTTTTTGTTAAATTTATTTGGGTGACATTGGATAATAGGATCATATAGGCTTCAAGTGTATGTTATTATATATAAATGATCTGTATATTACATTGTGTGCCTGACATCCAAAGTCAAATAATCTTTCATCCCCACATATTTTGTTCCTTTTACCCTCTACCATCCTATATCCCCTTTCCCTGTGTTAACCAAAATACTGTTGTGTGTGTGTCTGAGTTTCAGTTTTATATCTCATATCTGAGTGAAGTCATATAGTTCTTAGCTTTTTCTGACTGACATATTTCATTTAGCATAATATTCTCAAGTTCCAGTCATGTTGTCTCATATGGCAGTATTTTATCTTTTCTTATGGCTCCATTGTCTATATGCACCATATTTTCTTCAAATAGCTTTCATATATAAATTAAAAGACAGAAAAAACAATGACCCATTTGTGTTTTATATTTCTCTTAAATACAGGACCACATCACATTGCGTCAAGTGAACAGCAAAATCTACAAACTAAGATTATAAATAAAATAATAAATCATCTCCAGTTCTTTGGATGGTGTCTGGTAATTGTCAGCAAGATTACTCCAAATATTTTTTTTTAAACTGTGATCAGAACACTTAATATGAGTTCCATCCTGCAGCAAATTTCTAAGTGTACAATGCAGTGTTGGTAACCATAGGGACAAAGATGTACACCATACTTCTGTATCATTACAGTGCCCAGAATATTAGGCAATTTCAAATAGAAAAATCAAGCCAAACAGAATAAAGTCTACCTTTTAAATCACACACAAACATGAAGGCCAACACTGTATATACAGCTTTCCATTTTTAATGTATTTATATTTAATACAAAAATCCATACAAATTTTCATTGTGGATTTATTTATCTTTCAGATTTGACAGTTATAAAAGTGCTTAAAACTACTTTCAAAACATTGGGTTTATAGAAAAGTTTACATTTTTACTTATTTCATAATTCTCTAGTCCTCAGCAATTCAGACACAAGTATTCAAGGTGATAAGCAAAGTATCTCTTAAGGCTTCAGACAACAATTTCAGATTTTACGGAATGTTTTGAGTATTTGAAGAAGGTTTTTAAACAGATTAAAATGCTTCATATTAAAAGGTGACCTTCAGTGTAATGGTGAAGTTTGACAATATACTCTGAGAAAATCTCTTCAAAATATAATTCTTTCCAACAATTCTCAGAAAGGCAAATTAAGTCTTTGACTCTAAAGTCATTGTTATCTGGTTTTTGAATTAGGATGATGCTGGCTTTGTAAATGAGGTTGGGAGCCTTCACTCCTCTTCAATTTTTTTTAGAATAGTTTGAGAATGCTAGGTTTTAGTTGTGCTTTGAATGTTTGATAAAATTCACCTGTGAAGCCATCTGGTCCAGGACTTGTGTTTGTTGGAAGATTTTTTATTATTGCTTCGATTTCATTAGTTGTAGTCTGTCTATTCAGATTCTCTTATTCTTCCTACTGTAGTTGTGGAAGATTGTGCTTTGCAGGAATGTAAATATTTCTTTCAGATTGTGCAATTTGTTGGTGCATAATTTTTTTCTAATATTTTCTTATAATTCTTTGTATGTTTTAATTGTCATTTGTTACTTCTCCTTTTAATTTCTTATTTTATTTATTTGAGTGTGCTCTTTTTTTTTTCTGGATGGTTGTTTAAGAGTTTGCCAATATATTTATCTTTTCAAAAAACCAGCTCTTTGTTTCATTGACCTTTGTAGTATTTTACTTTAAACACTGTTTTGTTTATTTCTGCTCTGATCTTATATTGTTTCCTTTCTTCCATACATTCTGGGTTTTCGATGAGGGCACCGGCCAGCAGTATCCGCGTCATTATGGATGAATTAAAACATACACATAGACTACCGAGTCTGGTGGAGGAATAAGGATGACAGCATGGCTTTTCTCTCAAGAGGAGCAAAAGCTGCGGCCTCTGCCATGACAGGCCTTTATTCTAATCATATCTCCTTACATTCCAAGATGGTTCTTCCTCACTATCCCAGTTGCCACAAAGGAGCCAATGCCCCTCATTACATCACAGAAGAAGGATATTAGCAAATGAATAGGCAAAAGTGGTTGAGCCAGTCACACTGGCCCCTGCAAGATTCAGCATGGATTTTAGGAAGTTACAGTAAGCATTTGCAGGGTAAGGGAATTTTTAGCAAAGAGCAAATCTCCAAACAGCCTAAGTATATTGCAAATCTGATTACCCATGAGAGAACCTATCTGTGGGTGTTGGTCCTGTACATCTCTGAGTGGGAGCTGGGCCGGCGCCACGTGGAAGGGTCTGCCATAGGTTTTTTTTGTTTTGTTTTGTTTTTTCTGGTTCCTTTACGTCTAAAGTTAGATTGTTTATTTGAAATTTTTCTTGTTTCTTTAGGTATGCTAGTAATGTTATGAATTTTCTTTTTAGGACAGCTTTTGCTGTGTTTCATGTATTTTTGGTTGCTGTGTTCTCATATCCATTTGTTTCAAAGTATATCTTCATTACTTTCTTGATCTCATAATTAACCCATTCACTGCTTAGTAACATGTTATTTAGACTCCATATCTTTCTATGTTTTGGGTTTTTTTTTTCCCCAGTGGGATTTCTAGTTTCACACAATTTCAGTCAAACAATTTACTTGGTATATGAGGTCTGTCCAGAAAAATCCAGCCTATGCTAATAAAACAACAATGATTTGCAGGACATCAATGTAATCTCGCAGCCAAGGAGAGTGGACTGGAATGATCATGCATGAACAATGACGACTTCACTATAGTAGTCAGTCCAGGTAGTAGACAATATTGAGTGAGCATGTGTACTGTGTGGCCATCACATTCAAAAGCACTGAGCAAGTAAAACAACAATCTGCATCAAGTTTTGTGTTAAACTTGAACATTCCTTCACAAAAACCATTCAGGTGATTCAGAGGTTGCAGCTATGAGCCACTGGTGATTGGTAGCTTCATCATGTCAATGTGTCCACTCATGTATCACATCTAGTGCAGAGGTTTTTTGGTGATATATTGAATCACCCAGGTGACTCAGTCCCTTTATGGCCCAGATTTGGCAGCTTATGACTTCTGGATTTTCCCATAACTAAAATCACTTTTTAAAGGGAAGAGATTTCAGACTATTGATGAGATTCAGGAAGATACAAAGGGGCAGCCAATGGCAATTGGGAGAACTGTGTGAGGTCCCAAGGTGCCTACTTTGAATGGAACTGAGGCATGACTGTCTTTATATACAGTAGGTTTTTTTTTTAATATCTTGTATCTCCTTCAATAAATGCCTTATCATATTACATGGCTGGATACCTTCTGAACGGTTCTCATATTTTCAACCTTCTTAAATTTATTGAAACTTTGTGTTTGTGTGTGTGTCCTATCTTATATTCCATGTGCACTTGAAAAGAATGTATATTCTGCTGCTTTGTGGTGAAATGCTTTAAGGTAGCAATTAAATACATCTAATCTAGTGTGCCATTTAAGGCCACCATTCCATTTAAGGCTACCATCTCCTTATAGATTTTCTATCTAGATACATATCCATTGATTTCAATAGGGTATTAAAAATGTCTATAACTATAGGCAATTTCACCACAAAATTTCACTACTATAACTGTATTATTTTCAATCTCTTCCTTTAGTTTTGTCAAGATTTGCTTTATATATTCAGGTTTTCCTATGTTGAGTGGATAAATGTTTATTAGGGTTATATCCTCTTTTTGAATTGCTAGCTTTATCATTGTGTAGAGACCTTCTTTGTCTTTAACTATAGCATTTGTTTTAAAGTTTATTTTGTCAGATACAGTTATTGCTATCCCATTTTTTTTTTTTTTGCTTTTTATTTGCATGAAATATCTCTTTCCATCCTTTTACTTTTAGTCTGTATCTTTTCTTCTGAGGTGGTTCTCTTGTAGACAACATGTATGTGGTTTTTGTTTTCTTATCAATTCAGATAACTTGTGTCTTTTGATTGGAACACTTAAGCCATTTTCATTTAAAGTGATTATTGATATGTACACATTTTTTGTTATTTCATTCTTTTAACTATATTCCTTTGTTTCTTCTCTTCCTCCCCCTCTTTCTCCTTCTCCTCCTACATTTCTTCTTTCTTCTTCTTATTCTTATTCTTATTCTTATATTATTCTTATTCTTATTATTATTATTAAAGCAGGGCCTTTAGTATTGCTTATAATACTAGTTTGGAGGTAACACACTGCTTTATATTTTCCTTGTATGGGAAGTTCCTCATAATTTCCTTTAATTTTAAATGTTAGCCTTACTGGGTAAAGCAGTCTTGCTTGTAGATCCTTCCTCTACATCACTATGAATATTTCATGCCAGTCCCTTCTATCATGAAATACTTCTGCTGTTAATCAGCTGATAATCTTATGGGAACATCCTTGTAAGTCACTGTGTTTTTTTTTTTTTTTTCTCTTGCAGCCTTTAAGATTATATCTTAGTTTTTAAACTTTGAAGTTTTAATTATGATTTCTCTTGGTTGGGCCTCTTTTGGTTCATATTTTTGGGGAGTTTCTGCACTGTCTGGACTTGTGTGTCATTTTCATTCACCAGTTTAAGGAAGTTTTCAGTCATTATTTCTTCAAATAGTTTCTTGAAACATCGCTGTCTATACTCTTCCTGATAATTCTATGACGTGGAGGTTCTTATGCATCATGTTGTCCCAAAAGTCCCTTAAACTGTCCTTATTTCTTAATTTTCTTTCTTTTTGCTGCTGTCATTGGGTCTTTTTCACATCATCTTCCAAATCACTGATTTGAATCTTGCTTCATTAAACCTACTTTTTATTCCTTCCACTGTATTTTTCATTTCAAATGTATTCTTTATTTCTGACTCTTTTGTGGATTCTATGTCTTTTTTCATGCTCTTGAGCATCATTATAATCATTACACAAGCCCTGTATCTCATAAATTGCTTGTTTCCACTTCATTTAGTTTTTTTTTTTTTTTGGAGAGTTATCCTTTTCTTTCACCTGTGGTGTGTTTCTTTGCCTCCGCATTTTAACTGCCTCATTTTTTCCCCTCTGTATTAGATACATCTGCCATAGCTCCTATTTTTTGTGAGATGATCTTATATAGTAGGTGTTCTGGGGTGTCCACTAGTGCAGTCTTTTTGATAACCTGAAATGGGTGCTCTGGGAATGTCCCTTGTGTGGGCCTTCTTGTATTTGAATCTGGGTTGCTATTGGCCCTTTCTTGCATGAGATCAGCCTTCAGCAAGGATGACTATGAGTTCAACCCTAATCTTGGTGCAAGAAGTGGAATTTACCTCAGCGGGATTTTGTGCTTGTGATATCTCCCTCTGAGTATGCTGCCCCTAAAGCTTATTAGATTTTGCTCTGATGTTGTCTCAAGCTAGCCACTGAGTGTGTTGGTCTGGGCCTCGGGAGAGACTCTGGTGAAGGCCAATGTAAAACATTCCGCGAGACAGGCACTTGGAAACCTGTTTGGAAGAGTTTTGATGTGTCTTTTGGAAAATCACCTCAATTATAAGATTTCTCTTCACTTAGTCTTCAGTTGGATACTCAGGATGTTTGTTCTATGAATTGCTTTAATTCTAGCATGGTTCTGGGAGGAAACAGGTGTGGTTTCCGCCTACTCCACTGCCATCTTGGATCTCCCAGATCTGCTGACTATGTCACTTATGGGATTCGATCAAGACATCCGTCAAGGCTGAAAATGTCTAACATTCAAATGAAGGTGAATCTGCTTCCAAGCTCACTCAAGTGGTTGTTGACTGAGTCCAGTTCATTGTAGGCTGATTTGAAGATTCTGGAAGAGAGAAAGCGATGAGTTGCTGGAGGATGCACATGAACTGGACTTGCTAGTGACATAAAAGACTGATTCAGTATAGTATGACCAAAAACAACCCACAGTCACGATGACAATCTGCAGTCTGCAGCTCTCAAGGGCCTGGCTACTCGGACTGCCACCACCTGAGAAAAGGATTAAGTGCACATCCCGGAAGCATCATCTATGGAGAGAACTATAAATTTCATTCTTGACCAGTGCTGATTGAACTGAAAAAGCATCTGTGATTCTGGGACCAGCGACACTTGCACCACAAGCCAAGATCTTATGTGTTCCAGGCCACATATACTGTGAAATCTAATTTTCAATTAAAATAGCAAAATTAAAATTTTCAGTGCCAAATATTAAAATATCATTAATTATTGTTTAATGTATATTAATTTTTTTTAAAAAATTTGTATTAAAAAGTTTAAAGATTTTATTTATTTTTTAGAGAGACAGGAAGAGATGTAGAAAGCGAGAGAAATGTCAGTGTGAGAAAGACACATGAATTTTTTCTAGCTCTACTGCTTAGTCATATTCTCCTTTTCAAAATTCATGTACACACAAAAGGTATTCTCAAAGATGACTAAATTTAGTGATACATGGAGACCTCAATTAAGATGTGAATATTTCTCTGTGGTCATGGGGAAGTGTTGCATTATTCAAGTCCATACCCATGGCCAAGGGGAAGTGAAAGTTTTAATATATAGAGAGACAATGAACAGTTTCATTTCATACACCATGACCTGAATTAAAATGTACAGTTAAAAAATAAAAAAGAATTTTTTGTGACTGGTAAAGTAACTGTTACATATGCCATTATTTATAAATGAATATAATCACAAGACACACTGAGAATTTGTATGGGTACATTTGCCATATTAAAGGAATAATTTTTTTACTTAATTTAGTTAAGCATGTTTTGTCACTCATGCTATTACATTTATTTTAGTCTTCAAGTATAATATTTAAAACATTACATATTATATATATTTATAAAATTTGTATAATGCACAACTAAAGTCACTGATTCACATAGTCATAACTAAATATTCTCTACGTAGAAAATAAATTGAAGTTTCCTTATTAAAGTATATATTACTTTGGCTTCAACTATGTATTTTCACGTCTCATTCACAATTTAAATTTTTAAATAAAGTGCTACATTTTTATATTATACTTTAAATAAAAGAGTTTATCTTGTAATCAGAAAGACCTGATATTTTAGGATTGAATTAAAATTACTTTGACATATTCTGTCATTTTCCAAAAATCATTACCCATTTTTGAAAAAAGTAATACATATAACATATTATGAGCAGTAATAAAAATTGATGGTTGTAATTTTTTGTTCTTTTATGTTTCTAATAATTCAGTAAATAGTAGTAAATTTCCTAATGTGTTACTTTATTTAAAATTTCATAATCCATATAAAATACTAAGGTCCTACTGTGTAATTTTTCCTTTTATAATATTTGATATGAAATAAATTTCTCTTCAGTAATATCCAAAGGTTGTAAGTGGTTTCATTTCACAGATGCCAGAAAAAACTCATCTTCTGTTTGGTTTTACAAGCTGTAAGATTCACAAATTTTCTATGATAAGAAACTCAAGAAACAAACATATTTTTTCCTATTCTAGCTTCGCTGTTTTAATAATGCATACCTAAAACTGTCACATAGGTGTTTCTTGGAATGTCCAAAAGAATAATGAGTCCATATTGGAAAATAAATCTATTATTTCAAGTCAAAAACAACAAAAAATAAAGAACAATTAAAATCAAAAGTGAGTTCATAGTAGATATACAAAAAGACTAAGAAATGAACAAAAATATGCTTAACATTAAAAACTTAAAATGATTATATCGAGTGTTATGGTGGGTTGGGGTAAAGGTGGGAATATTCATTTTACGTTTAGCAATATATCTTTGGGTCAGGAAAGATCGGAGGAAAATTCTAAGAAGCTGGGATTGACAGGTTGCTTAGGTGTTGGTTCAGTTGTTTGCTCCTGCTTAAATTTTGTCTTGCTTATTTTCACATATATACTTATTATAGATATTCCATATGTGTTTATATTTAGAAATAACTTATTTAACTTAATTTGTGGCATATGTATAGATATATTTCTTAATTTCAATTGTTAAGGTTCTGTTAATATTGTAGAGTATAGCTAAAGCCTGCCATTTGTTAATTAGAAATCTTTTCTAATTGAATTTTTGTGTTTTTTAGTTATTCTCCATTGTAGGTTGCACATCCATGAGAATAAAAACCAGACTACCACTAGGCAACTAGATTCCTAATGATTGCCACAATACCTCATACAGAATAAACTCTAAACTCTCATTACACATTTTTAAGTAATCATAAGGGAAAGTGGTTCTTGTTCTATGTACTCATGACAGAAAATGCATTATGCTGAGTAATTCTAGGTAATTTCTATGATCCTCCTGCTCTTTCTTCAAAATGTTATAAATTTATTTATTTATTTATTTACCTAACTAGTTACTTATTGTCTAGCTGCTACTATAAGCTTTGACAAGACTGCTTGATAATGCATTTGAATCTACTCCATGCAAATTATATGCAAAGCTTCAGTCTAAATTGTTATGGCCAATGTGAAAGATGCTATAGTTGCAAATAAGAGGATCAAAATAGTTTGGATATATTTAGCATGGCTTCCCAGATAATACGTAGTCATGAGAATTTTAAACACATATTTTATTAATAAATATATATTTATGTATTTTAAATATTAAAGACATATTTATATTAAATATTAAATATATATTCAAATGATAAAATAATAACAGCAACATCAAAATAAGTGATTAATTACCAGTTAGGGCTTGTTGTTTTCTGGGAAACATATAAAGTGATTTTAATAAATTATTTCATTTAAAGCTCATGAAAAACATATGTTAAGTAATGTTTCTAATGTATAAATGAAAAACACAAGGTTCAGCATATCTAAATAAAATGCATAACTAATTATAAGAGAAAACTTTTTCTTTCTCAAAATGATCTCTCAGAAAACTAAGGAATCACCACATATTCAGTTTCTCATTAAGTCTTACAGAGTGCTGAACTGATTTTATTTTCAGCAAGAGTTTGTGTGGGAATTATGAAAGGAAAAACATATTGTGTTGGATCAATGATTTTGTCATGTGTTTAGCAAAGAAATTTGACAAAAATAATATTTCTAGGGAATTATAAATTTTAAATTACATTTGTTTTCAATTTATAGAAACCCTTAGCTGCAATAGAAGAGGCAGTTATACTATGGTAATATAGTATATATACTAATTGGATTAAAAGACTTACTATCCACATAATAGACAAATGTATATAGTGCAACCTCTGTTCTTAAACTTCATTCATTCTGGAAAACTGTTCGAGAAGTGATTTCATTGAAAATTTTTGTCTACTAAGAGACACATGACTTATAACACAAGTATTAGAATAAAAGTTGCGTAGGGCAGAGAATTGGGACCCAAAGTTTTGTCAGACAACAGAGCCATTTTTCTGTGGACAACTTGGTTGAGAACTGAACTCTTCAGGAAACAAGATGTTTGAGAACTGAAGTTTGACTACATTGAGACTTGAGATAAATTCCCTAATGACACCATTACTTATGAAATTTAAAAGAGTTGTACCTAAACAATTTGTGAGCACAGATAAAATAATTATATGCTTAGGAAAAATGAACTGTCAGCTGCAACTTCATGAGCATTTTGGTGGTTTTAAGGATTGGTCATATAAAGAGTTATATAATATATATGTGAAAATGCAGATAGTAAAGCGTATGTTAAAATATAAATTTATTTAAGATGAAATTTGACAGGATATCAGATATTCAAGTAATTCACATCATTAAAGGTGTGCAAAAAACATTTGTTTTCATTAAAATATTTTGGCCTCATCTTAATCCAGAATCTCCAAATATATGGATATAGGTAAGTATTTTTAAAGCTCATATCACAGTTTAGTGGTAGACCTGAAATTCTGTCTCGCCCAGTGTTACAACAGTGCCTGCTTCCCTGACTATTACAGATAATACCCTCCTAGAGCTACTGAGGAATTAACTAAATTGGAGGAGCAGAAGTGTGTTTTAGGTAGAGAGAAATCAATATTCAAAGGCTGTATTATATTCAGAGCAATGCAAGTGGCCCAATTCAGGCAGAGCAAGCAGAGGAAGAATCATGTTAAGAAGCTGACATGTTGAAGGAGAAGTCAGATCTCAAAGTGTCCTCTAAACAATGCTACATGAAAATAATGAAGTATTGCTGAAGGGATTTAAGCAGGAAGCAGATACATGAAGATATGTTTGTTAACATATATACCTTCAAGGAATTTTTTTATGGGGATTTAGTAGCTTTTCACTTGTTTCAAATAGTCTCCTTCATTCTTGGGTAGAATAGTTAATGTTTTCTAAAGGTTATTACTAACATAATACAAATGCAGCTTTACACTGTGTTCTCTTATTAACAAACATCTTGAAAACAAAAACCAATCTATATAGCCATTCTCTTAGAGAAACCACAGTTCATTAAATAACTTACTGCTGTTGTGGAAATGCAATAGACAGAGACAAAATTGAAGGCTGAGAGCTTTATCAAGGAGTGTGTACAACAGGAGGATCTGGCCCCAGGTGATAGCAGTGGGGAGAAGATGATGCTTTAGAAATATATTCAGGAAGTCTAAAATAGGAATTTTAGCTGATTTTAGGTGAAATCTGAGAGAGAGGAATCAAGAATGAGAATCATATTTCTGGTTTCACTACAGGATTGCAAATGGTCTCACTCATTGAAATCAGAAATATGTTAGGAAGAGTATATTTTGTAGAGGAGCTGGGATACATTAAACTTCAAACACCCTAAGATGAGTTATACAAGATCTATCCAGAAAATGTCCAACCATTGTTAATATAATGAGAATGGTTTGCATGACATGGATGTAACCTGGCAGCCAAGGAGTGTGGACTGGAATGTTCATGGGTGAACAATGACTCCACCATACTAGTCAATGGGGGAGATTGATGCTGTTGAGTGAGCATGTGTACAGTGTGACCAAGCAGGCAAAGCAATGCACCTGATCAAATTTTGCATTAAGCTTGAACATTCCTCTGCAGAAACTATTTGGATGATTCATAAGGTCACAGCTATGGGCAACTGGTGATTGGCAGCAGCTTCATCATGAAGATGAGCCTGCTCATACATCACATCATAAAGAGTTTTTTTGGCAAAACATCAATTTGGCCAGTTGACTCAGCCCACTCCTTTTCATTCCAGGGCTTTTAGGCCCTGTGGCTTCTGGCTTTTCCCAAAACTAAAATCACCTTTGAAAGGGAAGAGATTTCAGACTTTTGATGAGATTCAGGAAAATACTATGGGGCAGGTGACGGTGAATGGGGAGAACTCTCTTAGTTCCCAAGGTGCCTACTTTGAAGAGGACTGAGGCATCGTTGTCCTCCATACAGTGTTTCTTGCACCATGTATCTTCTTCAATAAATGTCTCTATTTTTCATATTACATGGCTGGATATCTTTTGGACAGACCTCATATGTAACATATACACATGTAAATATTTAGCAACTTTGTGTTTCTTTGTTGTTATTTCTGCTTTTCATGTATTGTTGGCCTTCTAATTTTATAATTAAATGATTTTATATGGATATTACCTCTATTAAATTCCATTTCTATTCTATATCCTACAGTGAATCAAAAATACTGTTCAAAACAGAGTTCAAATGAAGAACATATATGTATCTTTGATATCTTATTAAACATACCTGTGTCCTAAAAATGTTTTAATTACTATATAATCCTGAAATAATCAGTTGTACCTCTATACTATGTACTGAATGACTCAACAAATCCCGTTCTCTACATATTAACAATACGGTTGCTAGACATTTCTGTTCAACTGTCCAGATATCAAACAAACCAAGTTTTAGCCACCATAGTTTTACAATAATATTTATTTACACCTACATATAAAATTTAAAATTTTTAGTTTTTCTAAACACTTTACCTATTTTTCCTGTAAGTCAAAAACAGGAAAACAAAAAGAATCTTGCCCAAATGTAGTTTTACACAAATAAAGTATAGGGACATTTTAGATTAAGATTTGCTTGCAGAATATGTATATGTGATGAGACTCAAAATAAGTTTTTATATTGTAAAATAATTAGTGAACAGTCCTAAATAGCTAGTTATCCTGGAGTTTGCCAAATTATATGAAAATGAGACAAAGACAAAAGCATATTTCATTTAAAGACAGTGGGGGTGAAAAAAGGAAGGATGATTTCAAAAACTCAAAAAGAACAAAGCTCTGCATAACAAAAACTTGCAGCAGAATGTACCTCAACAGATCTCACTGTTGTAGTGATATTGTCTGAAGTACTGAAGAAGGTAATTCCCATGAAGCCTTATTGACAAGAGATTGTGATACTGATGGATTTGTTTTGTTTTGAAACACTTGCCTCTTAGAATGAAATATAGGTGTGTGTTATGTATATGGGTATGTGTTTGAGCATGGTATGCATGTAATGATATTATGGACTTTCACAGACTTATTTTCCCTTTCCTATTCTTACACTTTTTATTTTTATTGTTAACACTATTACAGATATCTCCTTTTTCCCTCTTCCTTTGTCCACCTCCATTCATCCTCTGCACCACAATGTGGCCATCACTATGCTATTGTCTGTCTCTAGGGGTCATGCATATATGTTCTTTAGCTAACCTCTTCACCTATATTTATTCTTATTTTCTCCTCCCCCCTTCCCTTTGACAGCTGTTAGTCTATTCCATGTGTCCATGACTCTGTTTCTATTTTGTTTGTCAGTTTATTTATCTTTGACCTTTGTTCCATAAGAAGTGAAATGACAAAATATTCATGAACATATTCTCATTTAATTAAAGTTTTTAGGATTTGCATGAAGAGGTAAGCTGTGTGTGTGTGTGTTTAGTCAATGTAACAAAGGAGGATTATTCCAAATACCCAGATTTCAGGGGATAATGGTGACCACACAAGAAGAAATGGAAGAGATGGACTGAAGTTCAGAGGAGTAGCGTGGAGTACCAAATCTCATCACTAAGAGAAAGAATGCATCTGCTATAAAAGTGACAACTTTCCCAAATGTTCCAAGGGCTTAAGAATAGAAGATACAAAGAGACTTTAAGCAGGATCTCTACCTTCAAACTGTTGTTCTTTCACGTTAGAAAAGGACTGCAAAACACTACACTCTTCTTTGTTCACTAACACTGTAAAAACTACATGATGCAGGTCTGAGATGTAGGAGATTCTGACTTCACAGATGGTATACCTATTTTCTTATTTCCCAACCTAAAGCTTCCTGTGTGCCCTTATTCTTGACTGCCATTGCTTTAACAACTCTTCTTCCTTTAACAAACTTAAAGAGATCTTTGTAAAGCCCTCAGAACTTGAGCTTCAACATTGGATTTTCTCAAAAGACTATAGGTCATATGAGATCATACATGTTCAGGTCTGTGTGGCCATAGATGAAATACCGTCATTTGCAGATGAGATACCATCACTTTGGGAAATAAGCCACTTAGAAAAAGTTAAGAATCATCTGATTTCACTCATATGTGGGATATAAAATTGATAGTAACAAATGAATAAACAGGAGAAACAAACAAAAAAACCTCAGAGACAGACAACAGTATGGTGGTTACCAGAGGGAAGGGGGTTGAAAGTTACTAAAGAGAAAAGAAAGCCAAATGTATGACAACAGAAGATTTGAGTTTGGGTTGTGGGCACACAATGTAATATATTCATGATATATCATAAAAATGTACACTTGAAACCTATATAATTTTATTAACCAATGACATCCCAATAATTTTAATTAAAAAATAAATATAGGTCAAGGTTCTGCCTCCTAATAATAAAATTTGTGTAAAGTGACTCTTTTTTTCTGATACCTCTTTTGTCATCTGGATATAAGAGATTACAATTCTTGGTTTATAGGGTTATCGTTAGATCAAATAAAGTTCATTTATAAATTTAAAACAATGAACAAAAGCATTTAGCATATATATAATATAATTAATTTACTTTCAAAGCCTCTTTTTAAATTTAATATTATTGTTTTGAATTTTGTCTTTAAAAATCCACTAATTATTAAAATTAATTTTCAAATTTAAAAATGAATTTATTATTATTGCCTTAAAATTAATCTAAGGTAAAAATTAGTTGCTAAGAGTTACATGTAATTACAACTATAATATTAATAAACTAAATTATGGAGATATATAATGTATATTATTTTATATACAAACTACATATATAAAATTATTTGAAGACATGATGAGAAATAAAAAGCAAGCAGGAAAACAGAAGGAAAAAGTACTTAAAAGAAATAAATAAAAATGTATTTATCAAGCAACATAACAGAGGAAACCTTCCAATTTACACAAGCCATTTTACTGAATTATGAAATTGGAATTGGAATTAGGGTTTGCCAGAGTGCCTGCACACTGGGGAGAAGAATCTTAGTAAGGAGAGTGAAGCAGAAGGGTAAACCACCAGTTAAAACAGATTCATCTCAAAACTAGGGCTGATTCCTATGGTGCAATGAAGCCTGAGACTGCACACTTCAAAAACACAGCAGAAAACCTTATTAGAAAAGCTAAAAATGCTGAATAGACAGGATTAGAAGTACAAAACTTGCAGGGCTACAGGATTTTGGCAAAAACCTCATACTGTCAGCAAAAATTAAGAAACAATGCCTTAAAGATAAAGGTTATATGATAGGGTTGAGGGGTACACTTTAAGACCAAAAACAAACTAAAATAAACTTGCCACAATGAACCTAAAACCAAGCCAACTACAGATCAAAGAAATTCACCTGTAATTGCCTTCCAAAAGAACCTTCCTTTGGGACAAAATGTAGAACTGAATGATAGTGATAATGATTTGGACCCTGAATAGGCTTAAACTAGTGTGTGTGTTTGTGTTGTTACTTTCCAAAAATGTTTAAAAAAGTTAAAAATATTTAAATAGAAAATAACCTGAAAAAAGTATATAAAGGAAGAACATATTTCTGTACAGCTGGATATGTTTGTGTTTTAGACTCTATATAATAAAACATTCAAAAATTTTACATATAAAGTAGTTTATGTAGTAAAAAAGTTATAGTAAGCTAAGGTTAATTTATTATTGAAGAAAGAAAATATGTTCAGAATAAATTTAGTGTAGTCTAAGTGTACTGTGTTTACAAAGGCTACAGCCATAGACACTAATGTCTGAAGCCTTATTAACTCATCACCTACTTGCTAACTCACCAAAAACATCTTCCAGCCTCCCCAGCTACAGTCAGAGTAAGTGCCCTATACAGGTGTACCATTTTTCATCTTTCATACCATACAGGTACTGCATCTTTTCTATGTTTAAATATGTTGAGGCATACAAATAGTTACCATACAATATTCAGTACAGCACCATGCTGTGCAGGTTTGCAGCCTAGGAGCAATAGGCTATACCATATCACCTAGGTGTGGAGTAGGCCATTCCATCTAGATTGGTGTAGTGCATTCTCTGATGTTTGCATGATGAAGTCAGCTGAGACTGACTTCTCAGAACGTATCCCCATCATTAAGTGGCACATGACTGTTGAATTCAAGGAGTGTGATGTTTATTTAGCTCATTTCATTTGAACATCATAACTCAGTTATCAAACATGATAAAATGTTACGAGAAAAAAACTACAAACTAATATTCCTAAACAATAGAAAAAACTTCAAAAATAATTGGAAGTAAAATTTATCAATATAAAAAAGAAGGAAGGCCCAAGATGATAAGTTATTTTCAACATTCAAATATGAATCAAGATCATTTATCACATTAAGAAACTCAAGAAGAAACAAATACATGATCATCTTTATACATGTAGAAATTGACAGAACTTGTCATTAAAATAATCTTAATCAACTAGAAATAAAAGAGAACTCCCTCAGAATTTAAAAGAGAAATTACTAAAATCCTACAACTAATGAAAGGCTTAATGGTAAAACTTTGGATATTATCACAAAAAGTTAAGAAAAAAAGTAAAAGAAAAAGCAAGCTTTTCTTCAGCCCTTAAACTCAACATTGAACCCAATGGAATCTGTGTAGGGAAATGTGGCAAAAAAATGAAAGATAAAGGTATAACAATTAATAAGAAAAATATGTTAATATCATTTTCACATACACTGTGTTCAAAACAGACATATTCTAAGGGATTTACAAAATAAAGTTCTATTAAATGTTTCTGTTTAACTAAAGTTAAGACTATTGTGTTACCACTTTGGGCTCCCCAGGACTCTGAATTAGCAGGCAAAAAAGGGAGGTACTGTACTGGCTGGGTGACTGATGCTCATTACTAAGGGTAAATTATGCAATTGCTGAACAGTGGTGATAAGAACATGTCTGGGATGGAGAAGATTGCTTGGGAAGTCTCTTAGTACACCATGTTGTGATTCAAGTCAATGGAAAAGGAAAAAAAAGCCAAATTATGTAAGACAGTTAATGGTCTACTTTTCAGAAATCTGTTTGGGTCAACCTACCAGGCAAAGAACCACAAATAGCTAAGGTGTTTGTGAGGTAAAAGGGAACAGAAAATAAGTAGTAAATTTTACCTCAATTAAAATTATTTTAAGTTTTTCTAATCAAGGACAATTGTATTTATGTATTTTCAAGGTGGTTTAGCCCTGTATCTTACATACATTTAGAATTTAATATTTAGCAAACTCCCCTGTCCCTGATCTTAACTTTCAGACCTCTTCTCTGAACACTCCCTAACTATCCATTTACTCCATTCCTGGGAGTTGCTGTTGCTGGAACACACTTGTATGCTCCGCTTTGGGGCCATTAGAACTGCTGTTCAATTTATTTGGAAAGCTCTATCAAGCCTTTGCTCCAATCTCAACCATCAAATTGTATACTGTAATTGGCCCTCATCCTCATGTTCCAGCAGATTTCTTTTATCTTATTCCACATTTTGTTTATATCATAATTCTAAGCAACCTCTAACATTACATTATCTATCATCTATCTATCCATCGATACATCTACATTATTCTTTTATCCTCATCACTATTTAATGTTTGTGTCTTTATTAATTGACATATATGAACTATGAAAAATTATTTCTGATATATAGATGCTCAATAAATATTTGACAAAATAAATGTATTAATCCCCATTACAACCTTTCTGAAAAATGTCACATTATCAACTATATTATTAAAGTACTTAATTTCATATTAACTACATTTCAAAATGTTTGCCCATAAAAAGTCTAAACCAGTTACATGTGACATTTTTATATAACTTTATTTTAATTATCAAAAGGTTGATCTTTTTTCTTTTTTTCATTAAGCACCATAATTCTATAACCAAAGAACTTTTTAACCTATTTAAAGTATAATGCTGTTTGTGATGAAGTCAAATACACAATATGGTAACTGGATACAAAATGATAGTAATTTAAATGTGGAGTGATAAGGAATAGCCAATGTTATCTATTTAGTCCAATATTACTATGATTGAACACATATTTAGTCATTGCATTCCAGCATATAAAGCCATTGAGAGAAGCATAATAGGTTTTACAAATTTAATCATTAAATTAAAAGAAATATAATATTTGTGAAAAGAAGAAAACATTTTTCATGAAAATAAAATCTGAAAGTAATCAATTCAATGGGTTGTTAAGAAAGAGAGAACAAATTGATGAACAAAATAGAAACAGAGGCATGGATACATGGAACAGACTGTCAGTGGTCAGAAGAGAGCGGGGTTGAGGGAGTGGAAGAAAGAAGGTAAAGGGATTTTTAAAAATTGTATGTGGATAACACATAGACACAGACAGGAGTGTGATGATAGCCAGAAGGAAAGCAGTGTGGGGAAAATGGAAAGGCGAAGGGTGGGTAAATAAGGAAGGAAATATACATTGCTTTGGGTGATGGGCTGGCTGATGGGCTGAAGATGCAGAGTGCAGGTGATGTTTTGTTGATTTGTACACTTGAAATCTATGTGGTTTTGTGAACCACTCACCCCAATAAAAATTAAAATAAAATAAAATAAGAAACATAAAACAAGAAAAAGAATTTACCATAGAGTGTTTTTGCTTTTTACTTTGATCCTGAAGACCTCAAATTAAATATATTTGGGTGAAAACATTTCTGTGAAACTATAAGTAGTTTAACTTTAGCTCCAAGATAGTTATATATTTGGAAATACATTTTGAAATATCATTTACTACATTATTTGAAATATCATTTTTACACAATAAAGTTAATTCATTTTAAGTGTTAAGTACAATGAATATTTATTAATGGAAATCTTGTGTCTGCTTTCTTTCACTCAGCAAAATGTATTGATATTAATTCAAGTTGTTCTGTATATATTAACTTTTTATTTTTCATATCTGTGCACCATTATAAAAATGTATATTACAAATATCACCTGTTAAAATTTGTATTATTTAAACTTTTTAATATTATTAATAAATTATTAATATTTGTGAAAAAACTCTGCATATATTTTTGTTTCTAGAACATAAATACAATAATTTGTGTCATACGGCAAGTGCATGTTTAATCATTTAATGTGTGTTATATGATCTTTATCTCATTTAACTAACATTCCCACAAAGTAATAATTTAATATCTATGTAGGTTGTGAAATAATGATTTTTCCCTATGGATATTCAGCTGTTCTAGCATTGTGTGTTGAAAATACTTTCTTTTACTCTCTAGCCACCAATTTAAAAAATAAATTGGCCATATAGGTGTGAATCTATTTCTTTTTTTCAGCTTTATTGTGGTAAAAGTGACAAAAAATGGATTCATTTCTTATCTGTTTTGCATCGTTGATATAAACATTGATCAAAGTATCAGTATCACACTGCTTCTATGTGATAGTATTATAATCAAATAGTAATAGTTTCCAATAGTTTTCTTTTAGCAATTTCTAGGTCCTTCAGTTATATAGATGTATCTAACATATGTTACATATATGTATATCTAATATATACATTAGATATACACATATGTCTGTCTTTATCTCTAGCCATAGTACTCTCTCTATAAAACCTTCAATTTCTTCAGAGTACTTGTGAATGGATGGGTTTGATTGGAAGTGTGTTTAGCCTACAGATCAATTTAGGCACAGTTAACTTATCAATAGTAAGTATTTCAATCCATGAACATAATATATTTTACACTTCTTTAGGTGTTTTTAATTTTTCTTAATAATGTTTTAATTGTTTATTGTATACATTTTTTCAGTCTGAAGTCATTATATGGTTTTAAATATCATATTTAAATGTTTACTACTAGTATATATAAAAACTAAGTTTTATACTAATATACTTCAACTTTTTAAAATTCACTTATTCTACTAGTAGTTTTGTGGATACTTAAGGATTCATTTTTTTCCTAGACTTAGAAACTTTCATTCTTTCTATGTGAGGCTTATTTTTCAGCTGCAGAATCAATAAGACTCTTCTACACACTTCTGTAGATCATTCCTTCCTCTCCACTTCTCTGTTCCTCAGATTCTAGACACCTTAATTTCTTCTACTCTGATTACTATCTTCTCAACTCAGTGAGACCACTGTGTTCTGCTAAGGGCATCATTCTTTAAACTTCTGTCCATAAAATACTTCTGGGAAGAAATCCAATGTGTTAATAGAGTGCACTTCATTTATTTCCCTCTTGTAGGCATACCAGCCATGTACTGTCTTTAATTCAATATCTATAAACAGTTGTGCTATATGTTTTTTGGTGTTTCAGTTGTTTACAGTGAAAGAGGAAATGCAGTACTAATTTGTTCATCATGGTGAGAAGTAGAGTATATTAGTTTCTTTAATATTATATTTATCTAGAAAATAAACTGCTCATTTTCAACTTTTCATGTCCTAAGATTTTTTGCTGAGACCTTCAAATTTTAAATATTATAATGCTGGAAATCTGAAAATCAGTTTTCCAACCTTTCCAGGGCCTGTTGTTATTATTTGCTTGTTTAATACCTTTTCTGAATAATTATTTAAAGTCTATGTTCTTTGCCATGTTTAGCCACTGAAGTTTCTGCCTAGTTAGCTTCGTTGTCAACGAAGGATTCTACTGAGATTTCCTTAAATGCTTGAAATCTGTGTCTCCTAATCTCTTATGAAGGGCTCCGTGTGTGTTGGGTGTGCCTTCAACATTCAACCAGCCAGGTAACAATTCTGCCTTTATCTTTATTTCCTGACTGAGCAGAGCCTCAAAGTCAGGCCAAGGGAGAATGTAAGGCTGTCTCAAGTTTCTCTTGGTATAAACAAAGACTATCCATGTGTCTGGATTTGTAGCTTCTCAGGAATGTTTTGGAGCTTTTCAATGCTTCCACAGACAATTTATACCTAAACTTTTTCTTCTGAGCTTTTGTGATTGCCTATTTTATGCCTAGTGAAAAAATAAGATGAAATTTAGTTTTTTCACCTCAAGCCAATGAAAGTCAACCAATGACCTGCAATTATTTTTCGACAATTATCTAAGGGGAAAGGATTATTCCTCTGGAGCTTCAAGTATGGTCAAACACGGACAGATTTATGGGATTTTACAGAGAATCAAGTGATTAGTCAAATAATAACAACCCTTAAGAATGAAGCTTGAAGGAGCTAAAATTCCATTTTGTCTCCTCTAGTTCTGCCAGGCTATTTGGTTTCAGCATGATTGTGGTGTGGCCCACTGGTTTTGTTTCTTATGGGGCTGGACAGAATAAATATAGCAACAGGGAAACATCATGGAGCTCTCTCTGCTTACCAAGTGCACCCCACCCCTGCTTTCATATACATTCTATGAACTCTTGCATGTAAACTTTTGGCTAATTTCAAAATTTCTGAAAAATTTGATTATGACATTTTACTGCATCAGTTTATCATTGCTTCTATGAGGGAGCACATTTCAGAGGCCCTCCTGCCACCACTTTTTCTAAAGTTTCACAGTGATTATAATTTAAATATCTTCATTTCATCCCTTTTATTTATGTGATAGACCTATCCATCATCTTTTTTAATGGAAAGAATAAAGGTTATTTTACTGTTTCCTAGTCATAAGGCTCAAGATTGACAAATAAATCCAGCCAATAATGTATTACAATGAAAATAAAACTAAAATAAGAATAATAAATCACACTTTGACAACTCTATGAAGATCATTCTTATAAGAGAGTGTGCCCTAGTAATTGTTTAAGAGGTCTACCTGATGTTTATTCAAGTGGAATGACAGTATGTGTTATCATTTTATTTTTATATATTTTTGTTTAGATTAAAATATCAAGGTAGATAATTACAGATGTAAATATTGTATTAAGCAGATTTATTTAATACAAACCTGGCCAGTGTTTATTTATCTCTCAGATTCTATTTGAAATATAACTTCCTGTGAGTGCCCAATTGTTACCCAGACTAATTAATTAGGTCTCTTTTAAATGTTCCCATAATTCATGTGCTTCACTTTCTACAACTCATTTTTTATCCTTAAATTTAATAAATTTGGCAACTCGAACTTTCCTCCATCAATCAAGCATTAGGTATGTTCCATTTTTAATCTAGTAGCAATTACTTAAGATATCAATGGTAAATAATGTTTTTCTTTTCATTTCTCCTTCCTTCCTTCCTTCCTTCCTGAGGGAATATTTTTTTTCTACCATCCAGAATGACCCAGGCCAGTTTACTTCCTTCTATGGAAATGTTTATTTCTCATTCTCCTTACACTGAGTTCTGGAATGTACCTTCTAAGGGCCCACATTTATGAAGAATTGTCCCTTAGCCATATCTCCTCTCATATGCTGTGAGAAGCCATCAAAATGAAAGCTCAAGATTCCCAGGGCTTGAAAGTCTCTCTTAAAGCAAAGACAAACTTTGGTCCTTCCTTACAAACCTGTGTTTCCAGGTTCTTTTTAAATTTTTATTATATTTTAATTTTAATTTTTTATTGCTATTCTGTTAGAGTTCTCCCAATTCCCCCTCACTTTTGCTTTCCTCTGCCAAGCCCAACCCCTGCTCCCACAATCAATCCCCATGTTATTGTACATGTCCATGTGTCATACATACATGTTCTTTAACTAGTCTGTTCCACTTCTTTCCACCAGTAACCCCCTCCAACCTCCCCTCTGTCCTGGTTACTGTTAGCCTGTTCCATGTTTCTATGCTCTGGTTCTATTTTGCTTGTTACTTTATTTTGTTTATCAGATTCCTTTTATAAGTGAGTTCATATGGTATTTGTCTTTCACTGCCTGGCTTATTTCATTTAGCACAATGTTGTTCAGTTCCATCCATGCTGTTGCAAAAGGTAAGAGTACTTTCTTTCTTTCCCCTTCATAGTATTCCATTGTGTAACTATAACACAGTTTTTTTGATTCAGTCATTTACTAGTGGGTCCTTATGCTGTTTCCAGCCCTTGGCTATTGTAAATAGCATTACCACGACCATAGGACTGTATAAGTTTTTTTTTTTTTTTTTTTTTTGAATTGGTGATTCAGATTCTTAAAGCATATTCTGAGCAATGGAATAGAAGGGTCATAAGGCAGTTCCATTTTTAATTTTTTGAGGAAATTTCATACTGTTTTCCATGGTGGCTCCATCAGTCTACATTCCCTCCCAACACTGCACTAGGGTTCCCTTTTCTCCATATCCTCTCCAGGACTTTTTGTTTGTTGATTTATTGATGATAGCCATTCTGACAGGAATGAGGTGATATCTCATTGTGGTTTTAACTTCCATCACTCTAATGGCTAGTGATATTGAGCATTTTATCATATGTCTATGGGACATATGTACATTCTCCTTGGAGAAGTGTCTATTCAGGTCCTTTGCCCATTTTTTAATTATATTTTTGTCTTCCTGATGTTGAGTCATCTGAGCTCTTTGCATATTTTGGAAATCAAACCCTTGTCTGATGTACTATTGGAAAATATGTTCTCCCATATGGCCTATTCCTTTTTCATTTTGATGATAGGATTTTAGCCATGAAGAAGCTTCTTAATTTGATGTAGTTCCATTGGTCTATTTTTTCTCTAATTTCTTTGCCCTAGGAGATATATCAGTAAAATATTGCTATGTGGGATATCTGAAATTTTACTGCCTAAGTTTTTTCATCAAGGACTTGTATGGTGTCATAACTTATATTTAAGTATTTTATCCATTTTGAGTTTATTCTAGTGTATGGTCTAAGTTGGTCTAGTTTATTTTTTTTTCATATACTTGTCCAGTTGTCCCAACACCATTTATTAAAGAGGCTGTTTTTGATCCATTGTATGCTTATGCACACTTTGTCAAATGTTGATTGACCACAGAGATGTAGGTTTATTTCTGGGCTCTCTATTCTGTTCCATTGATCTTGTGTCTGTTCTTATGCCAGTATGAGGTTTTTTTCATTACAGAGACATATTTCTATAGTTTGATACCAGGTATTGTGATCCATCCTACTTTGTTCTTCTTTATCAAGATTGCTGAGGCTATTTAGTGTCTTCTTCAGTTCCAAATAAATGTTTAAAATATTTGTTCTAGATCTGTGAAATATGCCATTGGTATATTAATAGGAATTGCATTGAACCTATAGGTTGCTTTGGGTAGTACGAACATTTTAATGATGTCAATTCTTCCAGTCTGTGAATATGATATATGCTTCCATTTATTTGTATGTTCATTAATTTCTTTTTCTGGTGTTCTAAAATTTTCCAAGTACAGGTCTTTTACCTCTTTGGTTAAATTTATTCCTAGGCACTTTCTTTTTCTTGTTTCTATAGTAAATGGGATTTTTTCCCTCATTTCTCTTTCTGATATATCATTGTTGGTGTACAAAAATGCCTTCAATTTCTGAATACTGACTTTGTATCCCACTATTTTGCCAAATTCACTTTTTAGGTTGAATAGCTCTTTGGTGGAGTCTATATGGTTTTCTATTTACACTATCATGTCATCTGCAAATAATGACATTTTTACTTCCTTCTTTCCAATTTGGATGCCTTTTATTTCTTTTTCTCTTTTGATTGCTGTGGCTAGAACTTCCGATACTATGTTGAAAAGAGTGGTGAAAGTCAAAACCTTTGTCTTGTTCCCAGTCTGAAAGGAAACACGTTTACCATTTGCCCATTGAATATGATGATTGCAGTAGGTTTCTCGTATATGGTTCTTACTATGTTAAGATACGCTTCCTTTATCCCCACTTTCCTAAGTGTTTTTGTTTTAAATGGCTGCTGGGTTTTATCATATGATTTTTCATCACCTACTGATATGGCCATATGACTTTTGTCCTTCATTTTGTTTATGTGGTGTATTATGTTTACTGATTTGCAAATATTGTACCACCTTGCATCCCTGGTATGAATCCCACTTGATCATGGTGTATGATCCTTTTAATGTGTTGCTAGGTCTGAATTCTCAATATTTTGTTGAGGATTTTAGCATATATGCTCATCAAAGATATTGGGCTATAGTTTGCTTTCTTTGTTGTATCTTTACCTGGTTTAGAATTAGGATAATACTGGCCTCTTAGAAGGAGTTTTAAGATATTCCCTTTTCTTCAATTTGTTGAAACAGTTTGATGGATAGGAGTTACTTCTTTAAATGTTTGTTAAAATTTGTCTGCAAAGCCATCCAGTCCAGGTCTTTGCATGCTGGGAGGTGTTTTTGTTCATTTTGTTTTGTTTTGTTTTGTTTTTATTATCACTTCAATTTGATTAGTTGTTATGGGTCTTGTCAGGCTTTCTGCTTCTTTGTCATTAAGCTTTGGAAGATTACATTCCTAGAAATTTCCCCATTTTGCCAGGTTTTCCAATTTCTTGGCATATAGTTGTTCATAGCAATTTCTTACAATCCTTTGTATTTCTGAGGTTATTAGTTGTTACTTCTCCCCTTTTGCATCTGATTTTATTTATATAGATCCTGTTTTATTTTTTTTTTTCTTGTTAAGTCTGGTTAAAGGTTTGTCAATTTTGTTTATCCATTCAAAGAACCAGCTTCTGGATTGATTGATCTTTTGATTTATTCTTTTAGTCTCTATGTTATTTAATTCTGCTCTGACCTTGACTTTTTTCCTTCCCACTGTTCTTCTGGGCTTTGTTTCTAGTTCTTGTAGATGTAGGATTAGATTGTTTATTTGACATTTTTCTATCTTCTTTAGGTAAATCTGCATTGCTATGAACTTCCCTCTCAGGACTGCCTTCACCTAGTATTATAGGTTTTGGGTTGTTGTGTGTTCATTTTCATTTGTTTGCAGATACTTTTTGATTTCTTCCTTGATCACATTGTAAACCATTCATCATTTAATAACATGGTATTCCATCTCAAAGTGTTTGATTGCTTTTTTATTTTCTTGAATTTGTTGAGGCTTGTTTTGTGTTGCACATGTAGTCTCTCTTTGAAAATGTTTCATGTAGTTTGAAAAGAATGTGTATTTTCTTCTTTGTGGTGACAGGTTCTGTATCAATTAAGTCCATTTCATTCAGAGTGCCATTTAATGCCACAACATCCTTTCTGATTCTTCTCTGGGAAGATCTATCCATTTTGGACAGTGTGGTATTAAAATCTCCTACTCTGAGTATGTTGCTGTTGATATTTTTATTGATGTCCTCCTAGATATTCCTTATATGTTTAGGTAGTCTATGTTGGGTGCATATATGTTTATCAGGGTTATATCCTCTTGTTGAACTACCCCCTTAAGTATTGTATAGTGACTTTCTTTGTCTCTTGTTATGGCCTTTGTTTTGAAGCCTATTTTGTTTGATACAAGTATTGCTACCCCAGCTTTTTTTCATGTCCATTTACTTGGAAAATGTTTCCCATCCCTTCACTTTCATCCTGTGTATATCTTTTGTTTTGAGGTATGTCTCTTGTAGGCAGCACATGTGTGGGTCATGTTTTCTTATCCACTCAGCTATACCCTAAGTCTTTTGATTGGTGTATTAAATCCATTTACATTTAAGGTTATCATTGATAGGTACTTATTTGTTGCCATTTTCCCTTTTTCTCTGTGTTCCTTTTCTCTCTCCTATTTTCTTCATCTTAAAGCAGTGCCTTTAACGTCTCTTGCAATGCTGGTGTGGTGAAGAAGTACTCTTTTAGCCTTTTTTTTTTTTTTTCTTTTTGATTGGGAAACTCCTATTCACCTACCATTTTGAATGAGATTCATGCTGGGTAGAGTATTCTTGGTTGCAGGGTATTGCTTTCCTTTGCTTGGAATATTTTGTGCTATTCTCTTCTATCTTATAGTGTCTATTGGGGAATCCTCTAATGGTCTTATCAAAGCTCTCTTTTATGTTACTAGCTGCTTCTCTCTTTCTACCTTTAAGATTCTCTCTTTGTCTTTAAATTTTGTCATTTTAATTATGATGTGTCTTGGAGTAAGCCTCTTTGGGTTCATCTGGATTGGGATTTTCTCTACTTCCTGGAGTTTTGTGACTTTTTCCCTCATAAAGTGATGGACGTTTTCTGTCATTACTTTTTCAAACAGGTTTTCTAAGCCGTGGTTCTCTCCTTTTCCTTCTGGTATCCTTATGATACAAATATTGTTACATCTCATGTTGTCCTGCAGCTCCTTTAAACTATCTTTACTTTTTGAGTCTTCTTTTCTTCTTTATCTGTTTTCCATTTTCTGAATTTTATTGTTGTTCACATACAGTTGTCTGTCTTTCCCACACACTTCTACCCCCACCCAAGCCATCTGTACCTCCCTCCCCTGATTCTAATCCCCCCTTGATTTTGTCTGTGTTTCCTTTATAGTTGTTTCTGGAAACCCTTCCCCCTTTCTCTCCCATTATCCCATCCAACCTCCCCTCTGGTTACTGTCAGTTTGTTCTTAATTTCAATATCTCTGGATATATTTTGCTTGCTTGTTTGTTTTGTTGATTAAATTCCACTTATAGGTGAGATGTATGGTATTTGTTTTTCACCACCTGGCTTATTTCACTAAGCATAATGCTTTCCAATCCCATCCATGCTGTCACAAAGGGTAGGTGCTCCTTCTTTCTTTCTGCTGGGTAATAAGTATTTCATCATGTAAATGTACCATACTTTTTTGATCCACCCATTTACTAATGGGCACTTAGGTTGCTTTCAGCACTTGGCTATTGTAAATTGTGCTGCTATACACATTGGGGTTCATAGGCTCTTTGGATTGGTGCTTCAGGGTTCTTGTGATATAATCCTAGCAGTGGAATTACCATATCAAAAGGCAGTTCTATTTTTAGTTTTCTGAGGAAATTCCATACTGCTTTCCATAGTGTCTATACCAGTCTGCAATCCCAAAAAACAGTGCACTAGGGTTCCCTTTTCTCCACATCCTCTACAACACTTTCTTGCTTTGTTTATGATGGCCATACCAGTGTGAAGTGGTATGTCATGGTAGTTTTAACTTTCATCTTTCTGATGGCTAGTGATACTGATCATCTTTTAATATGTGTCTGGACCCTTTGTATGTCCTCCTTGGAGAAGTGTCTGTTCAAGTCCTTTACCCATTTTTATTGGTTTTTTAGTCTTCCCTTTTTTCATTTTGTTTCTCTGTCTGGGTGTTTTTTTCTACCTTGTCCTTCAACTTGCTGTTTTGATCCTCCTCTCCATTTAGCCTGCTTTTAATTCCTTCTAGTTTATTCCTTATTTCAAGTATTGTATTCTTCATTTACTCCTTTCTCTTACTTGTAATTTCTAGGTCCTTTTTCATGCTGATGTAGTTTCCAGTTAGTTCCTTATAGCTTCCATAAAGTTGCTTGCAGTCTCACTGACCTCCTTGAGTATCCTTATAAACATTATTTTGAAATTTATGTCTGATAGATTGCTTTTCTCAGTTTACTTTAGCTGTCTTTGGGGGGAATCCTCCTTTCCTTTCCACTGGGGGTTGTATCTTTGTCTCCCTATTTTAGGTGACTCTTTTTGTTTGTTTCTATGTTTTAGATTTATCTACTTTGACTTCCTGTCTTCATGGTATTACCCTGTATGGTAGCAGACCTGTGGTACAGTCTTCTTGATATTTTGAGCTGGATGCTCTTGAGATGCCTTCATTGCTAGTTATGTGGGTTCACTTGTTATAATTGGTTTTTCATTATTCTTGGGTTGTTCTTTGACCTTTCCCTCTGGCTGACTGACTGAAAATCACATCACCCACCACATCTTGTGTGGTGTTATATAGTTTCTTCCAGACAAAACAAAACAACCCAGAAAACAAAACCTTCACCTACAACAATAACCCCCTCTCACAACCACACTTTCAACAACAAATGAGCAAATAATAATAAATATGGGAAGAGATTAATAGTATTATAAGAAAGGAAATTGAATGTGAGATGAGTAGCAGAAAGAAAAAATGATTTTAAGAGTTGTATGGAGGAGAAATCATAAGAGTAGGTAATAGAACTAAGGCAAAAAAAGGAAGAAAATTAAGTTTATATCATAATTGTAAAAGGGAGGAAAGAAGGCAAAATGGAGTAGAAAAGGGAAGAGTATAATATGAGGTTTAAAAAAAGTGTAAAAATAGGGACCAAATTAAAGAAAAACATCCACTACAGCAATATCAAAAACAAATGAGCAAAGATTAGTACAGGTGGAAAGGGATTAACTAAGGAATAAGAGAGAAAAAAAGATTATGAGGTGTCTAAGGAAGTAAAAGTGATTTTGGAAGGATGGAGGGTGTAGAAATAATAAGAATGTGGAATGAAAACCAGGCTAAGAGAGGGAAAAAGGAAATTTAAAATGAAAAAAAATGAGAAAGGTCAGGAGGAAGGCAAAATGGGTAGAAGAGTGGAACAGTAAAATTTGAGATTTGAAATACATTAATAGTGCACATCTAGAAATAAAATTGAAGAAATGCAACAACCATCACTATATTAAACACTAATGAGCAAGGGTTAATAATTATGAAGAGAATAAGCATATAATAAGCAATTTCAGATGATGTCCTAGTCTAGCACTAGACAGCCTGTATAAGACTACAGTGATCCACAGTCTGCTGCTCCCTTCTTCAGGCGTGGCTGTTCCGTGCTGTTCTGCCCTGCCAGCTTTCCATCAGCACAAAGTCCAGAAGTGTTCATTTAATGTCTGATAGCACTGCCAGTATCACCTCCACTTGCCTCCAGAGGGAGCCTCTGGTGCAATTGGGAGGGTCGAATTCCTGGGTCACCCCTAAAGGGCATTGTACAGTGTTCATGCAAATGATGGGGATGTTGCCCCATACCCCACCATACATCTTGATCTTTCCCAGATGATTTCCAGTGATGAATAGTTTCTGGTGAATTACCTGTATGTTTCCTATGAGGGGACAATATGTGTAAAAAGAGCAGTTCTTTCATGTTTGGCCCTTAGGGCATTTCTATAAGAGCTGAAGTTAGGTGGAGCCTTGAACAACACTTGTTGCACCAGTCTCTAAATTTCTGCTCTGCTGGTTTCAGTGGATCAGGGCCTGAGGAAACAGGGTAGCTCCTAATGTCTAATAGAAGTTCGGAAAGGGCACTTTCAGAGCTTCTCCTTTTTTTCCTGTGGATATATACTGAGCACGGAGGGGGCTCCTGAGCCTGGCCTCACTGAACTGCAGAGCCTGCAATCCCGCAGGTGGGGGTTGGGCATGCCTGCCTGTGAGGGGACCTGCCCACAGCATCAAATCTCTGGGGTTCAGTTCCTGACCATCCACTCCCCAGTTAGCCATTCCTGCAGGAGACTCAGCCTAAAGTTTCCACTCTGCACAGCCCTCTGCTTGCTAGCCATGATGAGTCAGGTCCCAGAGTCTCTTTAGAGTGACACTTTCTGTTCTTCCCGTGCAGCTGGACTCACTGGGATCAAACCTCACTTTCACCCTGGTTTCTTTGTTGGCAGAGCTGCTGTGAGTGTGCAGGAGCCCAGGATCCCTACTGAATCTTGCCAGCTCCTCTTTTAAGAGTCTCTTTGTGCCCCCCACAGTACAACACCAAGCTCTGGGACGGTTCTCTGCATACTCTGCTTCACCCAAAAGCACAAAATCTCTCTCCACAGCCTGCCAGTGCCTCTGACAGTTTTAGGAGATAGAGTTTCTCTGTGGAACTCTCCCAGTTGGTGCTGCAGCTATGGACATGCTGCTTGCTGTGTGTGTAACCTAAGTCTCCCAGACTTTGTATATCTGTCCAAGTCTCTCCAGGTTATGGTTGTTGGTTTCCTTGTATGGGGCCAGGGCCCTGCTTGGGGAGGGGAGGGTGTCACTAAGCTGCATTTTCTATCTGTTCTCTCCTATGCTGCAGGTGCCTCACACAGAGCATTTCCCCCTCAACTTACAAAATCTCTTACCAGGCAGTGCAAAGCATCCTCTGTACTCCTTGGCTTCAAATATTCATATCAGCTGAGATCCCATTGATTGCAAGTGGGCTCAGCTTCCATATACTCAGCCACCATCTTCTGACACCCCAGGCTCAACATGTCATAAATATTTTTTCTTAAATGCATTAAGGCATGCAATTTTTCGACTTCCATGTTCTTACAAAACATCAACTCTCTTCTATCCATATTTCTGCCTATGTATCTACCTATCTAATTATCTACCTATTTATCAAATCTACATTTAGATAAATGTAGATAAATCTACATTTATCTAATCTACATTTAGGTAATAATTTTATCTTTCACTGTTGCTCACAAATGACTTAGCAGTTTATCCAGTAAGCTAGTGATTAACAGTATTTCATATATATATGATATTAATAATCACATTTTAAAATATGAAGACACTATTTCGCTAAAAGAAGTATTGTTGTGGATGTTATCTGTCAACAAACACTTATAGGCATGAACTGGAGTCCTGGGACCATATAGAAAAAAACAATAATAATGGAGACATTTAAAATTCCTGTTTAGCAATTGAGCTTGATGTATAAAATTTCTTCGGAATATAAAATCATGCCTTTTCCCCCCAAAGTTACTCCTCCTTTTCTAAAGCATGTGTTTTCTATAATTTTGATTTAATTACACATATTCATTCAACAAAACAAAACAAATAATTTAAAAGTAATGAGCCCTGCCTGGTGTGGGGTGGATTGAGTGCTCTCCTATGAACAAAAGTTCACCAGTTCAATTCCCCTTCAGTGCACATGTCTGCCTTGCTGGCCAGGTCCCCAGTTGGGGGCATACAGGAGGCAATCAATCAATGCATCTCTTACACACTGATGTTTCGCCCCCTGCCTTTCTCCCTCCCTTCCCCTCTCTCTAAAAACAAATAAATACATTCTTTTAAAATATGTAATGAATCATGCTCTTTGAGCTATTATAAAAAGAAAAACGTTACCTGAAATGTCATGAGATATATTGCAGACTATCACAACCAGTAGAAATGTATTAATCATATTCAAAGTTAAATTACGCTCTAATAAAATGGTTGTTTACATTAATGTAAAGCAGACATTTTTAAGTTGTGTGGTGACTCCAAGACCATTTTAGTCTCATACATTTTCATATTCTCATGAGTGAACTGTAGAGTTTTCCAAGAGTTACACGACAACATGGTTAGGTTATTTCTCTGATAACTATTGAAATGTATGTATGCATATTATTTTACTTTAAACACCTTCAATTTTAATTCTTAATGGTAAACATTTAGAGATGAAATTCATAAACCAAAGTTCTTTGTGGTCTACAATATATTTTTTAGAAGATAGAAGGATTTGAAAACCAAAATTTTGAGAACCACTGGTTTATGATAGTATATACAGGGTAGGGGGAAAGTAAGTTTACAGTTGTTTGTATGGAAAATAATAAAGTAATTAATAAATAATAATACAAAAATAAACTCTGTGTTTTACAATACTCACAACTGTAAACTTACATGTGGCACATCTTGTATTTGCAAATTAACATTTATAATAAGTGAAGGAGATAGTTAATACTCTTTCTTTAAAATTGAATTGGTGATTAAATTACTTAACCCTTATTTGGAAGAATACCATATTTCAGTTATATTTAATGATGGCAAAAGTTATTAAATGATATTTTTAGTCATTCTAATGACTAAATGTTTCATTCTAATGAAAAATGTTTTTAAAAATTTGGAAATACAAAAATATACATTTTTAATTTTTAGAAACTCATTTCCTCACATCCAACAGGAAAATTATATACGCAATACAGAAAGCATCTGTTTATGTATATACATTTAGAAAATTAACCAGACTGAACAAAATAACAATTTATAATATTTTAATAATTGCATGTTAAATGACTCAAACATAATCCTGTATATCATTCAGTAAGGTTTCAGGTATTTTTGTGTTTTTTTGGCAAAAGCTCTTTTAAATTAAAATGGAATACCCAGTGGATATAATTACAAAACAACTCAAATTTTATTCTACACTACAGTAATTGTCCCTGCAGTGAGATTTATTCTGTAATCATTGTAGTCAATGGCATTTACAACTAGAATAAATTAAGGTAAATGAAGAGGAAAATTGTATTCTTTGTAACATTTAGTTCATTATAGGATTAAACTACTATGTCAATCCCCGTTCATCAATAGAAGTTATGGTGCTTTCAGACATAATTGAATCAAAAGAATATCTCCATGAAACAGACTATGTTACACAAGAATAGAAATTATTGCATTTTTAAAGCTCATTTGCTTTTCAAGTCCTTATTAAAATAGACTTTAAAAAGTGGATAATTTGCAACACTATTGTATTTTATATTTTGTTTTTTAATATAAAGGAAAAAAATTGAAATTGTACTCTCTAGCTCCAGGATAACTTGTTTCTTTATGATTCTTTTAAAAATTATGTTGTGCTTATCTCTATTAATAAATTTAATTAGAATTTTCATGATTAACTCAAAAGATTAAATGCAGGTTATTGAGGAAACTATCTCAGTGAAATTTTTAGATTTTAATTCTGAATAGAAGATAATAACACTAATAGGAAAACATTATGTTTACAGGAACTAATAATATTAATTATAGTACTGGTGGTAGTAGTAGAAGAAGTAGTAATACTGTCAACACTGAAAAATCTTCCATAAAGTAGATAAGAGAATCTTTTCTTCTGTAAAAATGGGCAGGATGGTGTAATGAATCAGGACCTAATTGGGCATACTGTAGTGTATTATAATATTATCACTAATATTACAATAGAATATTATTTAATATTTAGCATATATCCTCATTTATTAGGTGACTATAGTACAACTATAAAAATAAAATTAGACAGCCTTCTAAAAACTTTTGTCTGACATTATTTTTTACAACTTGTTCACTCTGCCTTAGTTATCCAGATTTCCCTGCTGTTCCTGAAATGGACTAGCCACACTTCTCCAAAAGGACTTAGTAGTTGCCATTTCTTCTGCCTGGAATGCTCTTTCTTCAGATAGTCATTTGGCTCAATCACTCACCTCTTTTTATTAAAATATCACTTTCTCAGGAAGGAACTCAAAATTTCCTTTCCTTCTTCATAGTTATTAGCAATATCCAAGTGATGATAGATAGATGGATAGATCAGTGACAGATGGATAGATTTTGTATATTCTATGAAAACGAAAATGTGCCTCTTGCCAGGCTGTTTGTTTGTTTGTTCATTTTCCTTTATTATCTCAAACACACAAAGTCTAGAACCTGGCAGGAACTAACAATTACTGGATGCATGCATGAATGATGTAATTTCAAACTGCACAACAAAATGACAGGAAATATTATTCTTTTGGTTATAGGAAGGAAGATATTTAATCTCTAGCAACTTTGTACTAGATAGAAACATTTTCACTTTCCAATAAAAATCCATGAAATTTTTATTTTAGGATACATATGAGTGAAAACAAGAAGTTTTATTAAACTCTGGCTGGTGTACATCAATGGATTGAGTGAGGGCCTGTAAACCAAAGAGTTGCCAGTTCAATTCCCAGGCCTGGGTAGTGGGCCAGGTCCTCAGTAGGGGGTGCATGAGAAGAAACCACATACTGATGTTTCTCTCCCTCTCTCCTTCCCTTCTCCTCACTCTAAAAATAAATAAATAAAATATTTAATAAAGAAACATTCTTTATTAATTATTTTTTGCTCACAATTTAGTGGTAAATGAAATTTATTATAAAAACAATAAATTTTATTGAACCAAAAATGAATAAAGTCAAAATTGAAAATGTAAAAAAACTAATGCTAAAATGCTAACATGTACTGTATCACATGTCTGATCTCAGCCAGCTGTTTCCCACTTCCCAGAAGTCATCACATTAAAAAGATGAAGAACAGCATTGTGTCCACTTTCCAGGCATGTACAATTATGTATTTGTACATTGCAGGAGTATTACAATCAGTAGTTTAGAACTTGATTTTATCTTTACTTCATTAGCCTCCATGTTTTCCATTTTTTATTTTATTTGCTATAAAATCTGCTAGCATTCCATAAATTTACCATAGTGCATCATAAAATATTTAAATAACCCTTGATATATGCATGCCCTTTCACTTTTGAATTATATTACTAATGCTGGAATTGATATTTCAGATAATATATATCTCAAATGAGTGAATGCTAAAATAGCATTGTTGTTTGAGTTTATCTTAACTCTAAATTCTAGTATTACAGTTCTTGAGTAAAATGATGCTTTCTCAGACTGAATAAAGATTTATAGACATACTTATGTATGAATGTTTATACATTTCGCATCATATTTTATAAGATGTTGTGTATTGAATTGTGCCTGTCAAACATATGTTGAAGTCTTAACCCTTACTACTTCAGAATTTGTTTCGAAATAGAAAATAGAAAATCAATTACAGAGGTCATCAAGTTAAAATGAAATCAGCAGACTGAACCCTGAAATTGTTATGCCTGGTGTCCTTATAAAAAAGACAAATTTGGAGACAGAGACAGACATTTACACAGGAGAATGCCATGTGAAGACAAAGGAAAATATCAGGGTGATGCATTTTAAAGCCAGAGAACACCAAAGACTTTATAAAATCATCAAAGCTAGGACAGAAGCATGGAACAGATGATCCCATGTAACTCTCAAAAGAACTAATCTTGCTAACACATTCACCTCAGACTTCCAGACTCCAGATCTGTGAGATAATAAATTCCTCTGGTTTAAGCCACCCAGTTTGTGACTTTTTTAAAATGGTAGCCCTAGGAAACTAATTCTGAGGTTTTATCCTAAAAAGCATAAAGCTGCTGTGATAAAAACAATCATCTATATTTACTTGTTAGTACACACATATATACACACATGCAATCCTTCTGGTAATGTTCTTTTATGTTTTTTTACAGAAAGATGATTATTAAGCAAGTAGGTTTTATTAATATGTGGAAGAAAACAGATGCAGATGGCTTACTCAGCCTGGGTAATTTGAGGACAGTATAATGAAGAGTTTATTTATAAGTGTGTTGGGGAGTTTAAGGAAACCAATGAGGGAAAGCACAGTTACAACAAAGCTAGTAACGGCAGTCCAGATAATATTTTTACAATGCAGTCAAGGGAAAAAGCTGGGCCTCAGTTTGAGACACAAAATCTTCACCTTTGAGGATGGGGGCGAGGGTGTCTGAACTGCCTTTTTTTTTCACATCCTCAATTATGTTTTAAAGGGAGTCAGAATGGTGAGAAATGTACTTTATCCACTATGGTTCAGCAATTTGTATCACTACCATCCTCGATATCCTTGCTCAAAATGTTTCTGAACTAGACAGGTGACACTGCAACATAGAGTAGCTGTAGACATAACATTGGCCTTTCTAGTCAGATCACGGGCTGCTTTAGGTAAAGAATATTGCTCCTATGTCCCAACAGAGTTTCTCATGTTTTCAATATGTATAATTTCTTGGGCTGCTGTACCAAATTACCAAAACCTAGTGACTTCAAGCAATGAAAATTTATTCTCTCATAGTTCTAGAGGTCTACATCTAAAGTCAAGGTATAGACAGAGCCGCTCTCCTTATGCAGAAATCTGCCCCATGCCTCTTAACATTTCTGGTGGTTGCTGACTTCTTTGGTTTGTGGTTATAAACTCCAACTTCCGTCTCTGTCGTCACATCACCTTTTGTTTCTCTGATGTGTCTCTTATACAGTCAGTTGTCATTGGATTTGGGGTCCCTTTGCAAAATTCAAGATAATCTCCTCATCTCAAAATCCTTAATTTAATTACATCTTCCAGGATACTCTATCTAATTAAGGAAAGATCCCAGGTTCCAGGGATTGAAATATGGATGTATCTCCTGGTGAGACTACCATCAAATCAATATGGAATGCTATTAAAAATTTGTACTAAAAAGAATTTTTAAATTATTAATTCAGTTCCTATACCCATATCTAATACTGCAGGTTCTGTAAGATTAAGGCTTGGATCTATTTACTTCTCCCCTCCACTCAAATTTATTGAGATATAATTGACATAGATATTATATAACTGTGTTGAAATAATTTCTGATATTTTTTGCAGGCAATACTTTCTAGGACAAAGCAAAGAACACTAAATTATACTTAAATCATTAAAGTCATTATAATAATCAACCTCTGGTGGTTTTTCAAGTTAACATTTATTGTTTTTCTCTCACAAAGTCCCAGGATTTGGTTTGGGTTGTGTCCTTTCCCATTGGATCAAGTCTTACGGTGCTGGTCAGCAAATACAATTGGTCTTGCTTGGAAAAGGACAGACTAATAAAATGCTCAGCCCCTCAAATTTCAAACTTCAATAAAGTTATGTAAAGACAAATATAATTATTTGAACTGATTTATCCATCCTATCTTCCTTTCCTGATCAAACTGTTAATTCTCACATAAGAACTGACATACCTTCCATCTTGATACATTTGAGTCCCCTGGAATTTTTTTTAGTAAGCTATTCTGTAGTAAACACTTATTTTAACACACCTATCCCCATATTAGATGGCTACCCTGCAGATTGGTTAATATTAACTTCATTCCCGTCTCCAGGGGTGACATCTAGTTATTACAACTGCAGAAATCACCTGCCATTGTCCCAATGACTTGTTGATTTATCCAGGCCTAAGTCCGTATATGTGTAGAAATTCCCCTGCCATAGAAATTGTCCCTAGGGTTATTCCCTATAAAAGCTAAGGTCTTTTTGTAAGAAATTGTAGCAGCATATGCTTTGTCTACTGTATGGCATCATGTCAGAATGTGAAGCTTGAAAATTCTGTCAGATAATAAATTCATTTTTTCAGGCTCCAGTCCCAGGAAAAGGTAACATATAAAGGTAAACAATGTTGTAGAGAATTGCCTGCAGATAGATTCAACATCAGAACATGTATCAAATAAATCCTGCTTTATCAGTTCCTTATACAGTAGGGAAACCTTACATTCCCTATTCCCTGTCAGGTTGGGTTTTCTGTTCATTTTGGTTCTTAAAATTATCCTAAAATATGAGCATTATTAATCTTTCTAAAAGTACTATTTTTAATTAATTTAGGATGTATCAGAACATTCTTGATTCTTATTTCAGGGTTAGCATATTTTCAAAGGTTTATAAGCCATCCATTTGATTTTTTTCCCTTTGATCTTTCTTGTACTTAATAATTTATAGAAGTAACCTATATGGATTTTCTTATCATATGCATTTCAAAGGTCTTCTTTATTTTTTTCACTTTTTGTAGTGTTTTTGGATAGATCAAATTTTCTACTTTTTAATGTATACAATTCATCAATATCTTCCTATATGTTTTGTTGTTTTTTTATTTCTGGAATTACTATAAATTTCTTTCTCTTAATCTCTGTACTTAAAATGTTTTATAGGTTTTGTCTGGAAATTTTATGGGAAATGCTCACTTCAAACTGTATAATCTGTCAAATTACAGGTAATGAATTGAGGTGTAGTTATAATTTGCAAGGAGACAAACATGTTGATAGACTGCTAGAAACCATATAGAGTTAAATGTAAAATAAAAATATAATTTAAAAAGCTGTTTGAAAGTTAAATAAATATTTGTGAGAACTGTGATGTGAAAAAATAGTCAAATTTGAAACAATAGGCAACCACAGAAAGATTGTAAGGCTCTATTCCATGAATAGTAAAACTTTAGTACATCATGAAATATAACTAAGATAAAACTAAATGAAAGTATTAATAGTACAGAAAACATACCTGAGTACTGTATATTCTATATATAAATAGTTTATTTCATTTACAAGAAAACATAAGAATCACATATGTTAATTGGAAAAATTAATGAAAATTTTACTTCATCTAAAAAATGCTAAACACATCTGAAAAATTATTATTCTCTTGTAGCAATCAAAGAAGTATAAATTTAGCAATATCATTTTACTTAATATATAAAATAATAATTCAGATTAATAAATAGTAAGGCTTAAGGAAAGTATAGGGATAATTATAAATTGATATATTAAGTTCCCCATTTGGAAAACAACATGACAATAAAAATCATGGATGGATCTGGAGAGCATTATGCTAAGAGAAATAAGCCAGGCAGTGAAAGACAAGTACCACATGGTCTCACCTGTAAGTGGATCCTAATCAACAAAACAAACAAGCAAGCAAATTAGAACCAGAGACATGGAAATAAAGAACAAATTGACAGTAACCAGATGGGAGTGGGGAGAGTGATAATGAGGGGAAATAGGGGAAGGGTCATCAAGGAACATGTTTAAATAACACATGGACAAAGCCAAAGTGGGTAGGATCCAGGGAGGGAGGTGGGGATGGGTGGGCCAGGGCAGGGGGAGGTAGGGAATGGAGACAACTGTACTTGAACAACAATTTTTAAAAAATGAATGAGTGTCAAGCTCACTGAGAACCACAGTCCCAAATCCTATCCCATCTTCTATACTTTGCTGAATGATTAATAACTGGAACCTGCAAACTTCGGGGCCTAGCCCAGGAGAGAATAGACCATCCTGTAACAATATATACTGATTAAATTTAGCTTGGTGAAATTAAAAAAAAATCAAAAGCCATAAATGCTGACAGATTTGTCCTAGTAACGCAACTTCTATGGGTTTATTTTGAAATAAATAATTCTACACAAATTTTAAACACTAGAATGTATACATTCTAATCTACATATGATTAACTTCAAAATATCCTAATAAAAATTATATCCTTTATATCCTAATAAAAATTGGGATATTCAGTATAGGTATTCAGTAGAATGAACTGATACTCATTTAGGTACATATCAATTATCTTTTCAATGTTGGAGGTGCAGAGAATAAGGTTTTAAAAATTCTCACTCCCATGTTCTTGCTTTAGGTGAGTAATCATGATGAAAGCAAATTCGAGAAAGAAGCAATCTCTTCAAAGAAAAGAAAAAGAAAACAAAAGAGATACTTATCAGAGATCAAAAAAAGTCATTCAATTCATTCAACCTTCCTGTACACAGGGAAATTTCCCTTCTGCTCTCAGATGCAGTGATAGAGAAGTTGCTATTTCTGTCTTCTAATACCCTGATGAGAACATTGCAGAAAAGTATTCTCCCAAATAAGATGGAAAGATACACCAGACTCATCATGGGGATTATGTGGTAGATTCTCAGTAAAATGGAAGAAGCAAAATTTGTTGGCTTGTTAGGTTCTTAGACATCATCATGTAAGGACAATTGGTTTTATCACAAAAACTCTTAATCAAACATATATGAAAACAACTTTAAAATTTCCAATCAAAAGTCATTTTAAAATTCAGCAAGTTAATTTGTCAGTGATATATCATTATAACAAAAAATAATATTTATAATATTAATTAGCCAGACTTAAATTTATAAATTTAGATTAAGAATTTTAAACACACATTGTATTAATCATGCTATAAAATTTTAAAGTAAATCACTCAAATTCATAACTAAGAAAATAATTATTTTAAATATCAACTATTTTATAACATAATGTGTGTGTATAATATATTAGGCATTGTCTTAATTTTCCATAACTATTTTTATCTTTAAGCAAAAAGGCAAAATGCAAAAAACAAAATATGCTTATGGTAATAAGATGTATTTTAAGGAAATCTCTAAAGTGAAAAATAGTTTTAATCGTGCAAAAGTATTTTCTGAATGATGATCTCTTCTATTTAAAATACTTCCTTTAATTTTGTAGTTATGCTAAAAAGATGATAAAAGTTAGATAAGGAAAAATCCTAATGCATAGAGTTACATAAATATGGTTAAGAACATCCTAATGTAGAGATGTGAAAAATACGGTAATACTTTTGAAGAAAACTTGAAGTTGATAATAATTTTAGACTTGAATAGGATATTTTAGTACTGAATAGAATCCTTCAGATTTTTGGTTTAGTTGATCAGTTATTTGTTTGTGTCTATAGACACATGACAAATGGCAGAATCAAAGAGAAGAAGAAGGTGAGGGAGAATGGGGACTACTTTAAAGCAGCAGCCACAATCTCCATCCTGTTGTCTATGCCCATAGCTCATCTATACTTGTAATAGAACAACAATAAAACAAAATTTAAAATTTAAAAGATATGTTAAAAATACCAGAATAAAAAAACAGCAGCCACAAAATAAACAACAAATAGATCCTTTCATGTAACATTATAATTTCATGAGTGAGAACATGTTCAAAGAACATATTTGGTAGCTTTCAGTTTGCCCTATTTTTTATCATTGAAACATAGAATTTTCCCAGATTATGTTAACTGAAGTTATTTGCTAGAGATATAGTGAATGACAGGTTTTACTCTTTGACTTATTTTCTTGTTGAGTTTTCCACTATGAATCTGACTAGTATCAAGATTTATTTGATATCCCCTAGTTGATCATTATTTTGTACACTAATAAACACTTGTACTGTCAAAGATTGGTGGAGATTATTTTAGGAAGTAATCAACTCTGTTTTATTAAATTTTGAAGGTACAGGGCAGATGGGAGAAAATTAAATGTTACTATTTATAAAACTTCTGTTAAGAAGGAAGATTAAATAAAACAACACAGAAAAATAAACTACTGCTTAATACTCATGGTTACCTATTAACAAGCTGTAACACATTACTATATATATATATATATATATATATAAAATTTAACTGAAGCCATCATTTCAATTAATGACCATATAACAAAAAATATACAAATACTAATGCTTCATTACAATTCTAAAAAAAGAAAATAGATGAAAAAAGATTAATCAACTGAGCATGTACAATTGACTATTTTACTAAAATGTGAATATAGACTTTTCACTTTGTTTAAATATAACACTTTAGACACAAGGGTGTTCAACCTGTGGCCCATTAGTAGCTTGTGTCCAGTATGACTATAAATTTGACCCAACACAAATTCATATTTACTTAAACATTATGAAACTTTTTTGTGATTATGTGTAGCAATACATTTAATGTGTGTATCAGGACAACTCTTCTTCTTCCTCTGAAGCCCAGAGATGCCAAAAGTTTGGACACCCCTGGGGAGTAGAGAAGTACCCTAAAATCCCAATTGTACATACTCTCTTAACTCTATAATTTAATATGTGCTACACATAATTAAAATTTTAATATTATTTATTATTTATGCTATTACTGTTGTCCTACTTTTTCTCCCCTTAGACCTTCACTCAGCAACATAGTTGTTAAGTTACCAAAAGAAAGTTTATATAGACAGTTCTTCAGCTCTATCCCCAAAATATCAAAAATCACTTTTAATCCTTCTGTAAGGAGAAAGGCACTCAAAGGCTTTAGGATTTTTATTTATATTCACATTTTTATTGCCTTTGATTAGCTATTGACTAAATACAATTTCTTATTTTTTATGTGAAAAAATATAGGCTTCCTCAAGTTCTCTAAGTTAGATGTGTTCTTATGAATAAAATGTAAAAAAATACACTCCAAATTTATTGTTTTCCCTTTCATATGTGATTATTAAATAATATTTTTAGTGCATAGTGATATTTATAAAAAATAGTGTGTCTTATACACTTCACTTAACTGTCAGACTTCTACTGTGGTGAATTCAGAAGTTTCTTTTTAAAAACATTTTTTTAAAAAAACTGATTGTTGTTCAAGTACAGTTGCCTGCATTTCCCCCCACCACTCTTCCATCCACCCCAGCCATCCCCACTTCCCTCCCCTGATTTCAACCTGCCTTGGTTTTTCCCATGTGTTCTTTATAGTTGTTCCTGTAAACCATTCACCCTTTCCCCCCCATTAACCCCTCCCACCTCCCCTCTGGTTACTGTCAGTTTGTTCTTAATTTCAATGTCTCTGGTTATATTTTGTCTAACATTTTATTTTCTTTTTAAAAGAAAAGTATATAAGAAATAATTGAAGTAGCAAATAAAAAGCAGGTTCTTAAATTTGTCTGTTTTCTATCAGAAAAGGAGAGGTGTTAAGGAAGGAAAGAAAACAAGAAAATAATGTCTTCTGTCTTTTGTTGTGATTAGAAATGGATAGAGGAAAGATCTCAGAAGGCGTCACATGAGGCAGATAGTGGTGTTTGCAAAGCATTTGTCTCAGAATCAGCTGAGGGATTATAAAAATGCAGAATTCTGGGTCTCTCTCCAAGCCTACTGAGTCAGAAATTCTAGAATTTGGTCTAAAATTTGTATTTCACCAACATCCTCATGTGTTTTACATGCACACTGAATTTGATTAGCAGTACTTAAAGCAGAAGTTTGTCAGAGAAACCATTTCACAAGGGAAAATAGTGCCCTGCTCAGGAGGTTTTCTGATGGGGACATGGCTATTAATTCAATTGGGATGAACCCTAGGGACATACAAAGTTAAATTCTGAAAAGTAAGATCTTTGATGTGTGCTGCAGATCAGCAATGGGTTTAATTTATTTTAGATTCTATCAGGGGGAAAGGAACAGAACTAACAGGAAAAATTTTGGTATTTTCTTCAACTGGCTGAGCTAAAGTAACAATTTTTTTGTTTTCTGCTTAAAAGTTTACTGTCATAAACCAATAATAGCCATAAAAATAGTGCATCAACCGGTAGGTTGCATTAAGTAATAAAAATGAGAAATTTTACAGGAAAGGAAAGTATGACAAGATACAAAATGTGAGCTAAGATAATTATTTTCCAAATTTGGAAACTTCAGTTCAAAGCCCCAAACTCACAGTCCAGCCTAAACACTCATTTCAGTTATTTTTACTCCCACTAACTGAAGTGTAAGGAAAATGGACTTAGGTTCCCTAACCAGGATGTCTGGGCAAACATAACTTAGCAGTGTTCATATAATCTTAAGTAAGGACAGCATGTATAGGGAAGTTGTTATATAACTGAAGGTCAGTATTGGCACTTTGCCGGCTTTGTGTGCAATTAGTATATAAGAGAGTCGGGACTTCCCATGCGGGTGGGGCTGGCTTGTAGCGTGGGTAGATGGCCCCACCCCAGAATAAAGAAAGGCATATCAGATATCACGATGGCTCCTCAAATTTTCTTCCATCTGCCCAAATCCTGTGTGAACCTGCCTGGTCTTGAACAGTTGCAGAACACCAAGGATAATTTACTTTCCTAAATGTGCAATTCTGCCCATTTTCGAACCAGATTCCTTATTAGCATAGTATGAAGTGGAAAGCACCACTGAACTCACAACCCAACACTTTCTTAGTAAGTCTGAACAGATTCAGAGTCTCGTAGTTTTAAGTATTAGTAACTATTAGATGCCTGTAAAAGTTTAACAAATATAACAAATGATTGATAATTTAGAGAACTGTTAGAAATAATAAGACTACTAGATTTGTTTTCCCAAGATGTCACCCAAATTAAAGTGGAATTAGGATTTCCCTTCAGATCTGGACTAATTTTACTCTCATTTTTTTCACGAATATTCACTGAGTAGGCATCAGGATGCTACAGTAAGGTATTACAGTAATTTGTTCCTGTACATAGTTCCCTTAAACTCCCTGATATACTACACTTCAGTCAGATAGCTAGCATTTTATTGTCCCAATGAAAGGTAGATCATGAGAATAGAAAACAAATAAAGGTTTTAGGATACTTGTTGTGGTTAATTCTGAGGTTCTGGAGTGGTGTTACTCTAAAGTAGGTAGAAGTGACTGGAAAATGCAGCCACAAGCTGGCAGCCTGGCTGGCAGTGGCCTGGACCCAGCCAGAAAGATTGGGCTGTTCCAAACCTTCAAGGGAGTTGCAGGGAAGCCAGCAGCCACCTGAGTTGCCCACCTAGTCCCCACCTTCTGTGAGGAAAATGTATGCCCAGATAATGTCACATGGGGCATCAGCTTTCTGGGGGCCCTGTGGGCCCCTGTCTCTGCTTCCAGGTGGCTCTCACTCTGGATGTCATGAGAGTGGACTGGGACTAGGAACCCCTGAACTGTTCTTACTTTCCCACAGCCCTGGATGCCCCATGAGCACTTCCTTGAGTAGGCGAATCTGACAACTCCTCTCTGGCCTATGAATCTCAGATATTTCTGCTCCTGCAGCCTTGAGCTAGGGTCTAGCCCCTTCTCCTGGCCTCCTTCCTTCTCTTTGCTATTCAGCAGGTTGTGCCTCATCGGGTCAATGAGCACTACCAATGGTCAGTCCAGTGAGACATGCTGGCTGTGTTGGTGGTAGCAGTTGTGACTCCAGCAGAGTCCCAAGCCCAAGTCTACTTCCACCTCAAAGGCCAGGTGGACTTGGCCACCAGGACTTGTAGCCTGCCTTGTTCCTAGGTCCACGCCAGCTACATGTCCTTTAGGCAGTGCTTAATGACCCTGTGACTTCTAGCCATCCCTGAGCACCTGGGTGGTAAAGCTGGAGTTCCCCTCACTCTGATTTTTCCAGGGCTCTACCATGTGGCTGAGCTGGCCCACAGGCTGGAGCTCACCCCTGAGGGCCCTGGATGCTGTTGCCCTACTGGGGAGCAAGCTCTCACATTTGTTAGTGTGGAACTGTGCCTGGTGGACCCACCCACAGTGCTGGGAGGTGCCCTTGGATAAAGCAGTAACTCTGCCGGTACCTAATGTACTCCTGCAGCCCTGACAGCTCTTCAGTGCCACTTTACTGCTTTGGCACAATTTCATCTCCAGTGTCTTGACCCTGAGGATCAAAGAGAAGGGACTGCATGTGAGAACTAACTACCCAACCCTTCCCACCCTCTGGACTGCCAAGTTTGACTGCTTCAAAAGTCCCAAGGACCACATCACCCTCATCACCTGCTACCATGCCAAGCCCACAGGGCCAGATTCCAGCAGCCCACTTGAACTCTCCTATTTCCTGTGGGTGAACTTTTTGGGGGACAATGATACTAGTGGGGTTTGGCAGTCACTCACCCTGTCACATGGCACTTGTACTGCCCAATCTAGACACCTGAAGCAGAGAAGGAAAAAAATAGAGTGGGAGATCCTGGTAATGGATTAGGACACAAGACCACTCATCCTACTATCCAAGACCAAGGAGCTGGTGAATACAGCACCACTGACTGGAATGCCCTGCTGTGTCCCCATTCTCTGTGGGTGAGGAGTAGGTAGGGGCTCCAGTGGAGGTAACAAAGCACTGTGGCTGTGATTTGGCCAACACATAGGTCCTGCAAGTGTGCAAGGCCTGTGATGTTCTGCCTGTGGATGGCATAAGAGCCATGGATCTTTTGGGTACACTGGCTGCAGGCCTCACTGGGGCTGACCAAAGACTGGGGATCCCACTGCTACCCCTGCGCATAGAGCTGATTATATCATTGTTGAGCAGGTCTGAGGCTGAAGGGTACCCTGCCAGGCTGGAGGGGTGCCAGAGCCTGAGGCAGGGGCATAGGAGTAGGCTGAGCAGTACACTCCTGGCTGCTGCCTGTAGTGCCAGTGCATGGGCAGGTGCTTCCTTGTCCCTACCACAACCACCTGTTGGGCCCCAACTAACTGATGAGCATGTCCCACCTGGTGGTACTACACCCCTGTGTGCAAGATCTGCTAGTATCCTGGCTGGAGGGTGGCCACAGTCCTGGTGGGCCAGAAGCTGGGTGTCACGTCTATGGAGGTGACTTTCTGTTGTCTGATCCCATCAAGTGGCCAGCATGGGTGCAAGCCCTGGCTGTGATGGATGACAAAGTCTTCTGTCCACAATGCTGGAGCTTCAGGTGTAGAGGTAATGGGCATATCACTTTTCCCAAGCCAGGCTACCACCCACTCTGGGGAAGTCTCAGCCTCATTCTGGGGTCAGAACCACAATCAGCCCTTCTTGCCCTAAAGCAGGAGGTGACCTGTTCTCTATGGCTGTCCTCTCACCACAGGTCCCTACTGAGCTTGGCAGCCACCATAACCTCAGTCAAGGGGCTGGGCACTGTCTTGCCAGCCAAAAAGTGAGGTGCCCAGCTCAGGATGGCAATGAGTGGGGCAAGTACTCATGTTTCCTATATCCACCTGCACCCTGCTGAGGGCACCTCCGTGTGCCCCTGGCCTCAAGCATGTCCTTGCTAGGGCTGCCTCCTCCTCCCACACCAGTGCCATTCTCCCATCTAGCCCTGCTGGGAGTTCATCAGCCACGGAGGCCAGCATAGTGGAAAAGGATGGGAGCCAGACAGTGGTGAGGCAAAGGGCATGTGAGGGGCAAATTCAAGCAGGCAGAAGAAGAGACATAGAAGGAGGAGGCAGAGGCTAGGAAGGAGAAGGGAAAGAGAAGGAGATGATCCCTACCCCTCTGCAGATCACTGGCCTTGAGGTAGGCATTGTACACCCTGCTGGGCATCATCTGTCTGGCCATCCTCATCTTCCTGGTCAGTGGTGTGGTCTTCATGCTATACTACCAACTCAAGAGCTCCCAGTAGTACCACTGACCCTGCCTCCCCCCAGCCCCACAGCTGGGCCTGGCTGGGCACTGACTGGGGGAACTGAGCCACCAGTTGGGACAGCAGTGCCCTGGCCTACCCAAGGGGAAGAAGGACTGCCCCTGTGAGAGTTGGTAAGAGGGGACTTGATTCTGGCCCCTGCCCCTGCTGGGGCACCACCAGCTCTGTCAGCACCCTGGCTGGGAAGGAAGCTAAGGGGTGGCAGATGCACATAGAGTTTGTGACCATTTGCATTAGTCCCTGCAGCCCAGCTGCCCAAGGAGCCCATGTGGGCCCCTGTTGTGCAGTTCATCCTGGTGGCAAGTGAAGAGGGTATTTTCTGGGTGAGTGAGGACATGGGGCTGAAGAACCATGAGGAGCTTTGCAGCTACATGGAAAAGATCTGGGGGAGCTCCAGACCCCCTCCCTAGCCTGCCAGGCTCAGCTTTTTAGGGCCTAGATAGCCTCCTAGCCTCCTCCTCATCCTCCGGTGCTTGCTGATCCAAGTCCCCTGCCTGGTCCCTCACAAGAACTCCTACCCAGGCTCACTCTGCCCTGTCCCTTGTCATGGACCATGGGCATGAAGAAATGCTCATGCTCCTTATTTATGGAAACCATGTCATCCTAATTCTGGGTACAAAATATATGGAAAACCCCCAGAATAAAGTATGTAGTGGTAATGAAGAGGAAAAAATCAAGAAGAGAGAGAGGGGATATCTCCAAATTGGGAAGGAAAAAAGCTCCATAGGTCTTATAATTACCAACTCTACATGCCTCTTTCTACAGCATGCCTTAGGTAAATAGAAGTAAGTAAAATGGTAAAGGGAAACAGATGGTTCAATGGTGGTCTTAATAGACTGGACTTTGGACATCAGGTTTCCTACCTCAGCCTCCAAGCATAGCATAGAAATCACATGTCTAAACATTCCAAAAGTTTAGAATATGGACCACATTTGCAGGCATCAATTTTTGTTTTCTTGTGAAGATCTTTGAAGGATATTATGTGGGTATAAGTAGAAAGGAAAGCTCTGTTAAATATTTTAAAAGTATGTTTCTAGTCCATATTTCAGGAGCGCAGCAAAATAAATTGTATTTAATGGAGAAAAGGTTAAATTTTTCCACACCTCAAACATTGGTTACAATCCTTCCCTTGAACACCATTCAAAGTACTATGTAAGGTAATGCAGAGAATGGTAAAGCATACTCCTCATTCTCAAATAATTAATATACACATAAGTGAATAAGTTCATTATGGCATGGTAAAAATTATTTTAAGAAATATTAGCTAAATGTTATATGAGCACAGTGAGAGAGCATTTTCCACTACAACTACTACCTCAAGCAGCGGCACCAATACTAATACCCTTACCATCACCAACACCAGAGCCATCACTGCCTGCCCAGTGGTCACTCCCATTATCACCACTGTTACCACCCTCACAACCACTATTACCCCAAACCACACCAACACCCTGACTGCAGACTGTACTGAACTTTTGTAATATAAAAAACATAGAAATTTTAGTTGCTATTATGGCTTTTATTTCCACTGTATAACAAGCTTTTGAAATTACCAGTAGTATGACAATTTCTCTTCATGTGTCTTAGTATTTGCACTATCAATCTAAGTCAGCTCACCTGAATGTTTCTGTAACTTAGCACACCTGGAAGCCAATTATCTGCCTTGCTCAGTCTTACTGTAGCATACTCACTATGTCATTGTTCACATCTGGTTATTTGTGTAGCTGATGTAACATTCTTAATTTTATTGGCCCACAAAATCAGATGTGCAACAAGAAACTTATGCAATTTCTATATTTCACTGTGATGGACTATGAAAATATTAAAATATGCCTGCAGAAAAGCAACTATAGAATTGGAACATGATCCCAAAGCAACTACCTGAAAGTACTGAAAAGTGAGCAAAAGTGAACTGCCTTTGGAGGAATGAGTATATGAAGGAGAATATAGAGAGACTGATACAAGTCAGTCATCTACTCCACGGTACTAGTCTGTAGCTGACATGTCATAAGGCATGCACAGTGTTCTTACATGGAAAAGTTAGAACACACCATGAACACTGAACAGAAGAGAGGAATCCCAGAAGGAAAGGACTAGAGGAGAGCTTTTTCAAACTCAGCGAAGCAAATTATCTTCTGAAACAAAACAGCACTATTGAAGAAATATAACAATCCAGAGTCTCTCCAATCTATTCATAGTGTCTGGGATACAATCCAAGAACTACATTCTCAAGAAAAAAGAAAATCTATAAAAGTGTGACTCTAAAATGAACCTGATGTGTCAACCCACTGACAAGGTTTGAAAAGAATCTATTATATCTATCCTCAATGTGGAAAAATAAAACATATTTAAAAAATAATAATCCCAACATAAACAGAATGGATTCAGTTGATAATTAGGAATGATAAAAAATGGAAATATTGTAATTAACAAATTTTTAAAGGGTAGGTGATTTTATAGCCAAATTGAAATGACCAAGTAAGGAGAAAGAGAATTTGAAGATAAACTAATAGAAAGAATCGAAGTAAATTCCAGTCAGAAAAAATGGAGAAATAAAGAGTAAAGAGCAGAGCCTCCAAGACCTACTAAACAATAGCAAATAATCACTGATCATTCTATAATAGATAGTCATTTCACATTATGTAACTGGAACACCAGAGAAAAGAGAGTGACATAAAACAGGAAAAACAATCTGAAAATATTATTCTCCTAACTTTTGCTAATTTGGCAAGAAATTTTTATATCCAAAATACTAAACCAAAATCAATCATCATAAACAAAAAGAATCTCAAGTTTGGCAGTATCATAGCCAAACTGTTAAGGGCCAGAGACGAAGAACAACTATTGAAAGAAGCAAATAAAAAAAATGGCATCTTACATACAGGGGACACCAACTTGATTAATCGTTAACTTTTAATCAAAATCCATGAAGAATAGGAGAGAGTGGAGCAATGTTAATGTATTAAAAAGAATTGTCAGTGCAGAATTCTATATCCTATTAAAATATCCTTGAAAAATAAAGGTTTATTATAGTTATTTTTAGCAGACCTGAACTACAGGACATAATGCAGGAAGCTTTCCACGGGGAGAGAAAAAAATAAGTGATGCCAGGTACAAACTCTAGAAATAAAAGGAATTTTTGTAATGGTAAATATTTGAGTAAATGCAAAAGAATGTTGTTGTTGTTGGGGTTTTATTTTGGATTTTTTCCTATTAATTATATCTTAGTTAATTCTTTATAACCATTTAATGATAAAAATTATTATCTTGTGATATAGTACATATACAAATAACACATGTAAAAATGTGTATGGTGTCAAATAATCCAATCAGAAAAGAGAGTTTTTCCACAAACTGTGGGACAACAGAATATGAAAATAATGAACTTTGACTCTTCTCACACTTTGCACAAAAACTTAACTCAAAATTTGTCACTGACCTAAACATTAAAGCTGAAACTATTAGACTTCTAGAAGAAATTGGAATGAGTATTTGTGTTAATTGATGAGGCAATTAAAAAATAAAATCATGAAACAAAAACCCAATCTATACAGAAAATTAATAAAATGGATTTAAATTTAAAACATTCTTTCATCCCCTCTTTCTTTTCTCCCACCTAGTTGGGCTCATTTATATCTCACAGCAAGGGGCAAACCAGGTTTTACACTTAACACTTGTGTGGATACTTTTATGGTTTTATGCGGAAGCCATTTCTTTAAATGATTAATACAGAATAGGAAATTCTTCTTCACAGAAGTCATTTACCAATTATGTTTCCATTCATCTCTCAGATTTTGAGAAACAAAATATCACCAGGGCAGTAGAATAATATTTCATTTACATTTAAAATAATTCAAAAGAATGATAACACTGACATTTTTAGGTATAAATTACATGCTATGCTGTGTCACATCTTTAATTATATCTAATCATCAAAAATCATATGAGATAAATGTCATTCCATTTTGGGCTATACTGTGTTCACATAAAATTCAGATATTGAAGCTCTAAAGTGCAGTACTTCAGAATGTGACTACATTTGGAAGTTGTTTTTTAAAAAAAGTAATTAATTTAAAACAGGATCATTAAGGTGGGCTCCAATCCAATATGACTTGCATGTTTATAAGAAGAGAAAGGAGGCTTCAGAAGTAACCAAATCTCCTGATATTTTGATCTTGTACTTCCTGCATCCAAAACTTCCTGTGGAAAATACATGTCTACTTCTTAAGCAACTTAGTTGGTGGCATTTTGTTATGGCCATAGCCCTAGAAAACTACTACATTTTCATTCAATATAAAATATCTTGTCAAGTACATATGTTCAGAAAATGTCTAATTTGGCCTCCCAATCCATGTCTGAGATTTAAAATACAGCATTTATTTTACTGTACTGCACTGCTACTCTTCCTCATCTTCTTTCATAATAAATATCAGTATTAGAAATTTACACTTATGTATTACATGAAAATAGCTTAACATGTAATATTCCCCAGTCTGTATACTGCATTCCCCTTTCTTCATTATGGATTATGGGGTTAAGTCACATGTGGTGGAATAGTACTGAGAAATTAATTTATGACTTCTTCATATTGCTCTAGGTGGATAGATGGAATAAGATGTAGTAGTCAATCTCCTTTCTTCAGGGCCCTGTTAAAGTTCTTAATTTCCAGAGGAAACAGTCTAACTTAAATATCAATATCTTCAAAGGTAAATTTAGGCTTGAATTTGCAGAAACAAGAAGGAGGACATCTAGACAGTGTCCAATAGGAACTGAGAATGGAATTATGACTTTGTGAGCTACATTCCCTCATGCCTCTCAGGATGAGTATGCAATGCTGTCCCCAGGTGCCTGCACTTGGCAGGCTCCAGCCGTCAGTCCTGCAAAGATCACTGGTTTTAAGCCAGGAAAATGGCAGCAGAGAAGACTGGATCAAGGTGATCAAGACTGGATCAAGTTCAAGGTGAACTGGATCAATGAGCATATCACTGAAGATTTCTATGACAGACAACAGGGTAGGATTCTAAGGAAGAGAAAGTCCTCCCCACTTCAACCAAACTTATAACTAAAAATGAATTTCATCCCAGCTTGGAGAATGGGTGTATGGAGCAGCATAAACAGGGTTAAAGAAATAAAGTTATATATTTTTTACACCATGGTGTATTTATTCCATATATACATATTGCATGATTAAACTTTAATTCCTATGACTTGTGATTGACTCACCCAGATGGCATTGTGGAGTAATGTTGTAGAGAAAAAAGTAGAAGTCAGTAGAAAAAAGGGTGATTCCTTTATATTACATTTTCCTTTGATCTCTACAGAAAGTGAAACAGATACTTCTAAGTGTTAACCAGGAGCCACTTGGACCATGGTTCACAGTAGAGAAGGGAACAATTGAGGGGATTAGAAGCTGAGGTACAATTTATTATCAAACAGGATTAATTTAAATGATGGTGTTTATTTCTATGTTTATTGTAGAAGCAATAACATTGACTCATACAGTGTTTTGGGATAAGTTAGATGGCAGAAGAGCCAACATTTTCTTGAGACATAGAGATGAATCTTATTACTATTGAAATATTTTTAAACAGCATACCTGATTTGGTTGGTCACAATGGGTGATGGTTAGTCTACTCTATATATTTGTTTATGCTCTCAAAAAATTTTATTCTGGCTTTAATTGGACAATAAAATTATGCACTAGCCTTGTGTACATGAGGTAGAGGTTTTTAAGACCAACCTCAGAGCTCAATTTTTTTCTATTTTTATTAGCATGTTGGAAAATGTATCCTTGTCCATTTAGTATTAAGGTTGTATATTTGATTACAGAATGTGGTTCACAGTACTATTCTATTGACCCACCACTTACAAATAAAGACATGTAACATTTGGCTAACTAAGAAAAAAAGAATAAATTAAAATGCGAATAAATGTTGTTTAATATCAGCATTAAAATTCATTTAGATATTTCTATAAATATAATTTATTTTTACTTTTATAATATAAAAATGTTGAGTCACATTATATGCATCTGGAAAAATCTGTATAGATCATTTAATCAAGGCCCCTCATTTTATAGTTGCAGAAATTGAAACATAATAAATAATGAGGCTATATTCAACCAACATTATAAGATATTGTCCTTATGGTAAATTCTCCATATTTCATCTATTTTAATAAAAAAAGGCATATTGAACATTATTGAAAAGAGTTTGAATACCACATTCAAGTTAAAATTAAATTATAGGAAATTTAAATTAAACCTTAGGAAAGGATTTGATACTTCACATTGTATTTGAACTTAATTTTGTTAATGGAACAGATATTTCTGAGACACATTCACCAAAACTTTACTACAGGAAAAGAGATGGAGGAGAGGTAAGGAGACTGGATAAGAGAAGCTGCAGGCCTTCTACTTGCATTCTAAAAAATAACTACATAGATATTTAGATATAAATATATATCACAATACTTTTTATTAATTTGTTATGAACTTATTTGGTTTGAATTTTCAGTCTTTGAATCTCTTGTTACATTTTGTCTTCTAAAATAAATTTTCTTTTTTATCTCTCCAAGTAAGTTTTACTGGATGGAAGTTTTACACAGTTTAAATTTGAACAGAACTTTATAATTAAGACAGAAGTTCTCAGTTCTTCTTAACTCTTTTTATCTTTATTAACCTTTGTGTTTTACCTTTTAAAACTTTCTTATAATGTTTGTCATGTGATATTAATATTAATGATATTAATAAGATAAATTTCTTTCCCTGCCCAAGGAAACTATTATCTTTCCTGCTTCTGTGTTTAGCTGTGCTCTGCTTTTTTAATAATTATTTTCTGCTTCTCTAGTTAATGCAAAAGCCACCTCCCCCATCATGGTTTTCCAAGAAAATTTATAAGATTTCCTTCCTCATTGCTCTAAGGAGCAAATGCCTGTAAAGAGTGCAATGGATGGATTGTAGCAGATACTATATTGTGCCAAAAAAAATCTCCTGTCAGGACCCAGATTTCCTTTTCCCAGCTGCCATAAGTGTGATTGTGTCATATGTTATAGTAAAGTCCCTCTTAGAAATTATGCTCCGGCAAATGGTGCTGTATCACCTAAGTTTATACCCCATATCTGTGTCTGGATTTGTTAAGCACTGGGCACACAACCCATTACCTTGATTTTGGACAGTACTTAGTGCTCATGGCAATGTATGGTTCCCCCTATGTCATCAGTTGAGGCCTCTATTTTGACACAGTTTTCTGATTCCTACACCACTCTGCCTCATTCACTCCCTTACAGGCACTGTTCCCAAGAACACTCAGTAAACCCCCACCATGCAGACTGTCATGTAGAAGGCTGTTTCCAAGAAACCAATCTTTACCCAACCAAAGCACTTTATGACAGAATGTCAGTTTTGAGCAGCTTCTAAGCCCAAAGAATGCCAATACCGTCTCAGGATGGTACAATCCTGAAAGGGCTTTTTGAGATCACATTCCCATTTTCTTTTTCCCACTTCCTCCTGTGGCATCCTGGAATTAGCAAACTTAAGGAATGAAGTAGAACTTCTAGATTGGAAATTAAAAAAAATAAAAAGTGTATTTCATCTTTTATTGCAGGAAATATCCTAAAGAAATCCAAAAGGTAGATCCATTTTTAGTTTTCTTAGAAAATTCCATATTGCTTTCCATAGTGGTTGTACCAGTCTGCAGTCCCACCAACAGTGCACTAGGGTCCCCTTTTCTCCACAACCTCTCCAACACTTGTTGTTTGTTGCTTTGTTTATGATAGCCATTCTGACAGGTGTGAAGTGGTAGCTCATTGTGGTTTTAATTTGCATCTCTCTGATAGCTAGTGATATTGAGCATCTTTTCATGTGTGTCTGGATCCTCTGTATGTCCTCCTTGGAGAAGTGTCTGTTCAAGTCCTTTGCCCATTTTTTAATTGGGTTGACTGTCTCCTTAGAGTGGAGTCGTGTAAATTCTTCATATATTTTGGAGATTAGACCCTTTTCTGAGGTATCATTGGTGAACCCTGAAACACCAATCCAAAAGAATCTATGCACCCCAATGTTCATAGCAGCACAATTTACAATAGCCAAGTGTTGGAAGCAACCTAGGTGCCCATCAGTAAATGAATGGATCAAGAAACTATGGTACATTTACACAATGGAATTCTACGCAGCAGAAAGAAAGAAGGAGCTCCCGCCCTTTGCAACAGCATGGATGGAACTGGAGAGCATTATGCTAAGCGAAATAAGCCAGGCAGTGAAAGACAAATATCATATGATCTCACCTTTAACAGGAACCTAATAAAAAAAGCATAATATAACCACAGATACTGAAATTGAGAAGGGGTTGATAGTCACCAGAGGGGAGAGGGGAGGGAATTTCAGGGGAAAAGGGGAAGGGTTTGAAGCAACAAGTATAAAGGACACATGGACAAAAACTAGCCGGGGTAGAAATGGGAAGGAGGTGGGGAGGGCTGGGGCAGTGGGCTGGAATGGGAGCAAAAGACAGAAAACTGTACAAGAACAACAATTAAAATTAAAAAAAAATTAAAAAAAAAAGAAATCCAGAAAAAACAATCATGACTTTTTAGATGTACACGATTATACTACAGCAGCCATATTAATTATAAACTGAGACCATTTTAGGGGCCAGTGTGACTAGAGGATTTTGCACCATGTCACCAATAAAGACATAGATTTCCTGGTATCCTATGTAGGCAGAGCTAACAAATAAATTCTCAAATAAAGTAAAACAATCAAATTGTGTCATGTTGCATTTAGCACCCAACTGGTTCAATTCTGTGAATGCATTTAGGAATGAAAGAAAGCAAAGTGATGACAGAGGCTTTGCAAATTATACTATTTTCTTGGCTGAAATGCTGCTTCTGCAGCACTTTATGTTTTCCTGCTTAATTACTGAATGTGGTAAGTAGACAAGGAAACTAGTTAATGCTCTTTTAAATACAATATGTGGAGACAAGGAACAGGAGATAATAGACACAGTTATGAGAAATGAGACCTGTTCACAGACTGTTAAGCAACATTTATTGTAAAATATTTTTCATAAAAAGTTAAGTTTTCATATATCACATAGTCTTCATGGTTAGAAAACTGTGCCTATCTCAGTATTTTGCATGACACTTCTAAGACTAACAGAAAAATAAAATAAAATATTCATTGAAAATTCACAAGGCGAGAGAAATTGAGGTGTTGGTAAGTTCCTCCAAAGTATAGAGAACATGTATTGGCATCATACTTGCAACTCTAAATGCATGCTAAAGTACCCTCTGAAATTTAAATAATGACTGATACTTAATAAGGGACTATTCTTACTCTCTTAAGCACAAGATTATATGCATTCACTTTTTTCTGGGTTTATAACAATAGAAGCAGATATAAATCATAAATTTAGGGAACATTAACCTTATTGAACTTTTAAGCTCTGAAATACAGAGAGGCAAAAATAGGTTTAGAGTTCTTCACATGGAAAACAATATGGTAGTTAATAAATATTAATATAAAAATAAACTTTGTTTCACACACTCACTATTTATCCTGTATGTTTTGCACTTTTCCAACTTTCTCCTACTAAAATGGCAATCATTAGTTGGGAACATTAAAACTGCAGAAAATAATAATTATTATCTTAGTGTTAATACAAGTCTTATTCAGATACTTGAGTAAAACATGAGGTTTGACAATAGCTTATTTTATTTCATTTATTTTTACTTTTAAAAATTGTTAATGCATTTATCAGGGTAACATTGGTTAATAAAATTATATATATTTTAAGTGTACAATTATATAATATGTCATCTGTATATTGTAGTGTGTTCACCATCCAAGTCTAAGAAACAACCCTTCTTTGTTGTTCTTGAATTCTACACCCAAGAAAAGTAAACCACAGATAGATTTTTTTTTAATTTACATTAATAACATAATATACATGTGGCTTATTGACATATATGCAGTTCATTCAGGTTGAAGATAAAATGAAAATGCCTAATACTTTATTTATAATATATGATAGTTAAAATTTCTATATAACAGAATCAACTATTTCATAAATTTGTTATTTAATCCATTTTTCTGACTTAGAAAAAGAAGGTGGCAAAGTTGAAGAAGATAAGTGCTGCAGGGCTGAATCAACAGCACAATCTCCTTTGTTATCTGTGCTTTGGCTCTTCTTTTCATCATAAAACGTGGATTTAGTTGGAAACTCTGTTGATAATCTGAGACTATTATTGAAGAGGAGGGCATGACCAAAGTGTTTTCACAAGATAATCTTTAGGTCTGGAATATTCTTTCCCTTCCACGTCATTAACTCTACTCAGTCTAAATTGCTGGACCTTTAAGGCACTATGCCAGTTCCATATGTTTACTCAAGCATTTCTGAATTGTGAGTAAAACGTTTTTAAGGATAAATGTATCTATTTAGGGATTACTTCCAGTAGCTGGTGATAACTAGTGCACAGTGTTCAATTATATCTGTGTTCTGAATGTATGTATGCAGATATTTAAAGAATGGAAATTGAAATATATGTTTTTGAAAAGGTAATATATTTTATACTAATTAATTTGACATATGGTCTCAGAGTCCAGCCAAAGCCAGGGTTTCACTGAACAATCCAAATTCTATGTAATGCTAAAGGAGGAAATGAGAAAATTTGTCACTGAGTATGTTACCAACTTTAAAAAATATTATCATTTCTTAGTAAGAAACAAGCTTAATGTTTCATAACTTTATAGTTTTTTTATAAATATAATCATGATATTTTTTCTTTCATATAGTATAGATATTCTGCCTTTCAAAAATAAGTCTGCAATATGAAATAATCCATCATTCATTAATATTAACATCTCCATCAGGGATAAGTGACTCTCATACTTGCTGGGATAGTCTCAAAGTTCATGCATGGGGAGCCACATGAGCATGCACACTTATACACCCTCCAGTCTCTTCAAAATTAAAATAAGGTTCTAAAATTATGTTAAATGTATTAGAAAAAAGGAAAAAGCAAGATTAAATCAGCAAATGCTAAGTAAAAGGCTCTAATGAAAACAGCACCACAGCTGAATTTCTCTCAGAGAAAAACTGACAGTCAAATGGAAAACTTTGTGTGTTGGTATTAGTGTTATACAGCAGCAGCTGCACTGGTGACACAAATGGATTTGCTCTGATCACTTAAATTTTACCACCCTATTATAGTCTGAATGAGAAGTTCCCAAAATATTAAAGAAAATTATAATCGATAATTAGATGCTGGATGTAATTATTTTTATATAATTTTGAAAATAAATTAGAGTTAAAAAAAAAAAAAACACACACAAGGAAACAGGTCAACCAGGCTGGTTCATAGCAGTTCTTGCAACAACGTAATCTAATGTGATCTAATTACAATAGTCCCTCTTATCCTCTGGCGATATGTTTAAGACCTCCAGTGATGCTTGACACTGGACATAATAATGAACCCTATACATACTATGTTTCCTCCTCTACATATATACTTATTATAAAGTTTAATTGATATATTAAGCACAATATGAGATTAATGACAATTAATCTCAAATTAATTCACATATTAATGACAATAGCTAATCAAAATTAGAACAATTACAACATGCAGTATAATAAAAGTTATGTAAATATGGTATCTTAAAATATTTTATTGTGTTATACTCACCAATTCACTTATGGAAAGTACTTTATTGCTTCTCTGTGGCATGTGTGAATTGCCAGCTCATTACTCTCCCACTTTGGGGCATTATTAAGTAAAATAAAGGTTATCTGAACACAAGAACTGAGGTACTACAAATGTCGATCTGATAACCAAGATGGCTACTACAAGACTGATGAGACTTACAGGTCTGGAGCATAAAATGAGTGGAAACACTGTACAAAAAATGATGCATATTCTGGCAGGACAGTGGGAATTTCATAACATTATTTAGAATGACTCAAAATTTAAAACTTATGAATTACTTATTAGAGGAATTTTACACACAGGACAGCAGCTGACCTGTGTGTAACTGAACTGAGGAAAGCAAAACTATGGATAATAGAGCTACTATATTTTATAATCATATTTTTGTTCTAACTATTGCACTTCTAACAAAATAATGCTGTTTTTTATTTGTTTTCTTTCTTTACAGAGGTTCAACAACTGTAAAATGCCAAACCAATAAAATTTTCTCCTAAAATATTAAAAATGTAGCCATATATACTGGTAAAATGAATTTTAGAAATCTAAAACATTTCACCAAATCTAAAGTATTTTTAATTTAATTAAATAACATTGATATTATCTTAGAAGGCTTAATCCCTGCACTATTTCCCCCATTCTTCCTCTTCCCCCTCCCAACGGATAACTCTCCAAATGATTGCCATACCTATGATTCTGTTCCTGCTCTGGCAGTTTGCTTAATTTCTTTTTGTTTTCTTTGTTTTTGTTTTGTTTTGTTTTGTTTTGTTTTGCTTTTAGATTCAGTTGAAAGTTCTGGACTTGTTGCCTTTTTAATGTTCGTGGTTTTGATCTTCTTTTTCTTAAAGAAGTCATTTTGACATTTCAGGTAATAATGGCTTGATGATGATGAACTCATTTAGCTTTACCTTGACTAGGAAGCACTTCATCTGTCTTTCCATTCTAAATGATAGCATTGCTAGATAGAATAACTTAGGCTGTAGGTCCTTGTTTTTCATCACTTTGAATACTTCTTACCAGTCCTTTCTTTCCTGCAAAGTTTCCTTTGAGAAATAAGCTCATAGTCTTATGGGAACTCCTTTGTAAGTAACTCTCTACTTTTTTATTGCTGCTTTTAAGATTCTCTCTTTATCTTTAACCTTTGTCATTTTAATTAAGATGTGTCTCATTGTGGTCCTCTTTGGGTACAACTTGTTTGAGACTCTCTGAGATTCCTGGACTTGTATGTCTATTTCCTTCACCAAATTAGGGAAGTTTCTTTCATTATTTTTTCAAATAGGTTTTCAATTTCTTGCTCTTCCTCTTCTCCTTATGGCATCCCTATGATTTGGATGTTGACACTTTTGGAGATGCCCCAGAGTCTTCTTATACTATCCTTGTTCTTTGTTGTTGTTGTTGTTGCTTTTATTCTCATTTCTTCTTTCTGTTCTGGTTGAGTATTTATTTCTTCCTTATGTTCCAAATTGCTGGCTTGAATCCCAGCTTCCTTCCCTTCACTGTTGGTTCCTTGTGCAGTTTTCTTTATTTCACTTTGTGTAACCTTCATTTCTACCTTTACTGTTGCCATACTAAAGGAGATGTCTGAGCATCCTGATCACCAGTGTTTTGACCTCTGTGTCTGATAAATTGGCTATCTCCATTTCATTTAGTTCTTTTTCTGGGGTTTTGTTCTGTTCTTTCATTTGGGGCATATTTCTTTGTCTCCTCAATTCAGCAGCCTTCCTGTATTTGTTTCTGTGTATTACACAGAGCTGCTTTTACTCTTTGTCTTAGTAGTATGACCTATGTGGAAAATGCCTATAAATTCTGTGGGCCTAGCCTTAGGTAATTGCAAAAGTGAAACCATATACATCACCATTTTGTGTCTCTGTTTGTAGGGAGGGCTTTGAGAGGGGACCCTGATGTTGCCTGGCTTCTGGTGGTTTGCCCAGTTCTCACTCCATTTTCAGTCACTTCACCCACTTCCCATATGTGCTGGCACTCTTCCAGCTGCTGTCCTGGTGGTAAACCCAGAGTCGGTGGGCTTGCTACATTCTAAGTCCATGTGGGGCATTTATGCAATGAAAATCCTGCAGTTTCTTTAATTTCCTCAACCTCCAATAGGTTTTACATCAAAGGTAATGGGGATATAACTTCCCAGCACTGGAACTCTAGGCTTTCAGGTCTGGCCTGGGGCTGGGATCTCTCACTCCCAAGATATCCCTCCTGATTTTTATCCACTGTATGTGAATGTAGGACCTTCCAATTCATCACTGCCACTGCCTCTCTCCACCATACCACCTCTCTACTCTACATGATTCTGCACCTCTTATCCATTTGGGTGAATGTGGTTTCCTTAAATCCTTGGTTGTTGGACTTTCCTACAGCTTGATTTTCTGATGGTTCTCATTATTATTCGTTTTGAGATCTAGTTGTAATTCTTTCTATGGTGCATGAGGAGGTGAAGCATGTCTACCTATGCCTCCATCTTGACCAGAAGCTCCCATATCCTTCCCTTCTTAAATTAATGCTTTTAGCATTTCCAATGTAAATGGTCATTCACTGTTTTCTTTGACTTTTTTTTCTTTGTAGACTCAATTACAAACTCATCAGTTTATTTCTATTATTTTTTCCTTATAACAACTGGATAAAGTTAAAGTAAAAATGATTATAAAAGTCATTTTAAACTTAGCATCTTCCTAAAGCTGGAAAAAAAAAACAATTAACATTCTACAATTGGAAAAAAAAAGCAATTTCCATTCCAACAAAATAAAAACCTTCATACAGATAAAGATTTTCTTGCTAGTATTTAAAACATCAATATTGGTGGTAGAGAGAAGGTATTTTGTTAAACTACTCTTGATTTTTTTAATACAAATAGCATAAGCCTGCCTAATATTCAGAACAAGAGTTAATATGCCACACATATTTAAAACCTAGTTTATTTTTACCCCTGCCAGCAGGATATTGTGAAACAGATGCTTTTAAGAATGTACACATATAAATTATTCACCTCACATTGATTTATTGTTTCTCTTTATTTCTTATTGACTCTGTCAATCCATAATTGGTCTTTTGATTCCTGACTGATTCCATAAATCAATGATTCATCACATAAATTACTCAGTAAAATTATTGTTCTGTCAATCCATGCTCTATCTAGAAATTTCACATATAAGACTGAAAAATAAACACCGCCACAAAAACAAATTTGTGATTCTAAACCAAAGTTAAAACTCTTCAAAACAAAAATGTATTTCATATGATTTTACTCATCTGTGAGATATAAAACAGAAAGCAACAGACAAACAATATTTAAAAACAAAATACTCATTGACAAGCAACTGTATGGTGGTTATTAGAGGATAAGGGTATTGAGGGATGGAGGACAGGGTGAAGGGGGTCAAGTGTATGGTGATGAAAGGAGACTAGACTATGGGTGGTAAACACAAAACACAGTATTTTAGAATTGTATACTTGAGCCAATGTCAATAAATAAATTTAATACATTTTTTTAAAAAGACAATTTTGAGAAAACTTTCAAAGTTTAAGAAGAAATGGTCAGATGGGAAGTAGAAAATAAAACATGAAAATCAGAGACTATTCTGTGGAATCAGAAATCAATGTGTATGCCCAATCATGTATGTTGTAGGCAAAATTATTTAATTCAGATTAGCTAAAGAACATACATGCATAGTCTGCACACATAGCAATGTGGTGAGGCCCAGGGTTGGGGGCAAAAGGGGTGAAAATGGGGGAACATCTCTAATAACATCAAAAATAAAATAAATAGCCCAAGCTGGTGTAGCTGAGTGGATTGAGCATGGGCCTGTGAACCAAATGATCAAGGTTCAATTCCCAGTCAGGGCAAATATTTGGGTTGTAGGCCAGTTCCCAGCAGGGAATGCACAAGAGGCAACCATACATTGATATTTCTCTCACTTTCTCCTTCCCTTCCCCTCTAAAGATAAATAAATAAAATCTTTAAAAAAATAAAAATAAAATAAATAAATTAAATACATACATAAATAAATAAACTCCACCAATCTCAAATAAATAAATAAATAAATAACAATTATAAATAGAATATTGTTCTTTTTTTCCTACTGTATATATTTTTTATTTGTTTTTAATTCAGGCAATTCAATCAAGAAACTGATATACCACTAATAGAAATCATCACTAATATAATGGTTTCCATGTAAATTGATTTGATTTTTAAAATAATATTTGGCAAATTAATCATAAGTAAGAGACATATCTTCCTTATAGAAAAATTTCAAATAATATACTTAGATATAACTGTCTCTCACCAGGAGGTGAAATTTAATTCCCACCTCCTCTCTTCCCATTTTTGAGGGTAAGCTGAACTTAGTCATTAACTCCCAAACAACAGGGTAGAAAAGGAAAAATGTAACTTATGAAGAAATGACTGGCAAACACTTTAGCTGGATGATAAAACTTGACATTACCAGAAGTGCAATGTGGATGACATGATATGATGTGGTACCTATGTGGTGCTCTGTCCAAAAACTTATAACACCAGTCTAACCATTAAAAACAATAGATACACCCAGGTTGTGTACATTTTACAAAATATCTGGCCAGGATATCCCAAGGCAGTCAAGTAATTAAAAAAAAAGAAAAAATAGTGAGAAATATTCACAGACCAGAAGAGACTGGAAACATGTGTTAACACAGGTTGAATTATAGAAATAAGAGAGAACATAAATGGAAAGTTGTTAAAATACAAATAAACCCAGGAGTTGTTAATATCTGTGTAGTAATATCAGTTTCTTAGTTTTGGTAACTGTGTCAGAGTAATTGTAAGTTTTTAATAATAGGGAAAATTAAATGAGAGGTATAAAGAAACTCTCTGTACTATCTTTGCAACTTTTATATAAAAACTTAATATGTTCCTAAATAAAAAAATAAAACAAAATATATATTTTTGGACATGATAGTGTATAACACATATATTCAGTGAAAGTTCTCTTAACCAAAACATACTCACTGAGGCCTACCACATAAGAACTCCTAACTAGAAACACATGTCTCTTTTCTTCAACCTGTATATCTGAGAAAATTCAGCTGTGTTTGTCAGCACGTAATCTAATTTATTACTACACAGCTTCTGAGATTGAGGAAAGTTCTGCAAACTGAGTAAATACTTTGTACAGATGCAAACTATGAAAAATTTCCTAAATTGTGCTCTTAAATGTTTAGGACACTGCAACTTTAAATACAATAAAAATCTTTAAAAACTAGGGGTATCTACTCATTACTTCACAATTTCTTTAAGTTCCTGTTATCCTTTAAAGAAAATGAAAAGGAAAGTATAGATGGCATATATCAGGTGAATTGCAGCACATGAAATGGTTAAACTGAGAATTTATATCTAGGTTAAATAAATTCAAATTCTGTTCACCACTTTCTAGCTATGTGGTTTTAATGTTATTACCAACCTTTCTTATGCCTCAGTCTCCTCACCAATAAAATAATAGAAACTGAATTTCTTGTGAAAATTAAGTGTGTTAATACACATACAACATTTAGTGATAGATATATAGGAGATCCATTGGTTTACTCTAGAAAAGCAAGTTTAATTTAGCACTCAACACTCACTGCACACATTGAGTAAAAATAGAGAAAATAATATATGACTGTACCAATAGAAGCAGAATAAACATTTGATAACAATAAACATGACTTCTGATTTTTTAAAAAGTCTTTGTAATCTATAGTATTTATATAACAGAGTATCTGAAAAACCTAGAGCAAATATACCTAATTAAATTAAATTACTGAAATATATCCTTCTGATATTGAGAATGAGCTAAAGATGCTTGCTATTATATTTAAATCATATTGGAAACCTATACTTGATTTTTTAAAAAGCTATAAATTAAATTTAAAAACAAATAAATAAAGCAAACACAGAGAAGTAAACAAAACTGCCACTGTGCAGACTGTATAATTGTAAATATAGACGATCTAAACAATCTACAGGCAAACCTATAAATGAACATATAAACGACTTTAGAAAAAATACTGGGTACAAAGTAAATATGCACAAAATTGTCTTCCTTTATACCAAAAAATAAATATAAAATATAACTTAAACAACATTTAAAATATCACAAAATACCTAGAAATATATCCTTAGAAAAACATATGAAAAACCTCTATTACCACATGATTTTTTAAAAAATAATTTAAAAAACAAATGCAGAGATACACAATGATTATAGGCTGAAAAATTCAGCATAGTAAGACATTAGATTTAGCTTAATCATAATCAAAATCACAGCAGGACAAAATAGTTAATATTAATTTGATCTCACCTATAAGTGGAACCTAATCAATAAAACAAACAAATGAGCAAAATAGAACCAGTAACATGGAAATAAAGAACAAACTGAGAGTGACCAGAGAGGAGGGCAGAGGGGAATAATGGGAGAAAGAAGGAGAAGGGGCAAGCAAGTCAAGGAACATAAATAAAGTACTCATGTGTACAGACAATGGGGGGAGGTTGACTGTGGAACTGGGGGATGGCGGGGCAGGGGAGAGCAGTAGGGTAAAAAGTGGACAACTACAACTGAACAATGATAAAAATATAAAATAAAATAAAATAAAATAAAATAAAATAAAATAAAATAAAATAAAATAAAATAAAATAAAATAAAACAAAGTGTAAAAAAAGGTTAATCTGAAGAACAAAGTATTTTTACCACCAGATATTAAGACAGTTTTAGGTTCAACTTGCCAATGACTCAAAATAGGGAACAGATGCAATATATGTAGTCTGCTAAATTAAGACAAATATGTCATTACAACGCAACTGATAAAGGATAGGACTTTAAAGATATGTTACTAGCTGAATTGCATATTCACATGGAAAAACATGTATCAAGATTCTATTTTCTCCCTTAAAACACACAGACACCCACATTTAAGTGGGTAGCAGATCTGTATGAATTAAAAAAATAAGAAAACACACATGAAAATATCTTTGGGAACTTGGAGTGGACAAGGTTTCTTAAATAGACCTAAAAATACTAATGATGAAAGAAAAAAGTGATAATTTGTACTATGTTAACCTATAATAGTATGAAGAATATATGTCTATAACTATTAGTGGTTTGAAAATTTATAGAACAGACTAAAAGAAGATATTTATAATATAGTTTCCAACCAAAGCCTTAAAAGAAAGACAATCCAATAAAAAATGAAAAAAAAAAAAGGTGAACTAATCTCCATTGATGTAGATAGGCAAATAATCCATAAATATATGAAAAGATCCTCAAGTTAAATAATTTTAAAAGAAATGAAAAACCACAATGCAATACAACTTCCCACCTACCAGAATGGTTGAAACAAAATAAACAGAAAAATCAAATTATGTAGATTACACATCTGTAAACATTTATGTGCAAAAAAATAACCTAAAAAAAACTAAAAACTAGGAACTTAAAAAAATGAGCAATGTCTCAGAATACTTTCACCTTAGTTCTCATGCTTTATAAGGGGAAGAGTGTCAAGTCTGTGAGAATACCTGAACTTGGGAAACCAAGTGAGAATGGCTGGGTGGGAATTGTTGAAGTCACTTCTTCATTCCCAATTCCCCTTCAAGTACAACTTTTGACTTATCATTATTTTTATTGTAAACAGTTCTTAAGGATTCAAATTAGCATTCTGAGCATTAAGAAAAACCAGAAAATATTCTGCAACAAGTGCTCATAAGAGAAATATGGTACATATTGAGAGGAGTTACAGAAATTGTGTAAAGACTAACTAGACATGCTAGACTAAGTTAATCCTATAAGAGTAGTCAGAAGATGACCTGGAAAAGGTTTTTTCCCTTCTTCCTCAAAAAGGCTTTTATCATGGAGAACAAGGGCAGTCAAATTTTAATAAAAAAGATGCTATGGTATAGGTAACAAAAGGATTGCTGACATGAAAATTCTGTTAAAATACATTGTGATAAGCATCAAAAAAGAAAATAATGGAGGACATTATATGATTTTATGTTATCATTTATATGTGCTCCTTTGTTTCCCATATTTCCATGCATCAAAAATCTTAGAATTCTTTAGACTCATTTAATTAACTTAACTCAGTTCCAATAAAACAATACACATACAAATTCACCCACACATAGTTTTTATTATAGATTTTATTGTCTCTGTTATTAATTTTTTAGTATCTTTACATAATTTAAAAAGGTCTTTTTTTTACATTCCAAGGTGAAACATATGAAATGATTAGGATTCCGGAAGTTGAATGATGAATAGATAAAAGAGAAGAAAGCCAGAGGAACTGATCAGTGAGACTAAGTATAGAGTCAAAGAAATAATGATAAGGCAGAAAGAAAGCCTAGGTAGCACTGCATGTGTGGTCAGGTACTTCTGGCTTGTATTGTACATTGGAGAATTGAGCATTGTCGGGAACTGCTCTGCCTGGTTTCAGGAGTTGTAAACCCCCCATGGCCAAGGCTGAGTGAGCTACCTTCCATCTGTAAGCCACTAAGGAGACAAAGCTTATCTCCCTGGCAGGAGCGCCGCTTCTGCCTCACCTACATCTGGCCCCCAGTGCTTGGTCGATTAGCCAATGACAGGTGAGATTCCCTCAAGGGAGGGGTCACCTAAGACAGGCACAATCATGTGGAAGGTCCTCAAGGAAGGACTCTGGGGGCCACAGCAAAAGGGGGTGATGGACCCTCGCCCCCCAGCTATCCTGACATAGCCTGAGTCCTCAATCTGTCTGGGAGAAGTTTCCTTATCTCTTGGCTGCCTTGCTCTGTTCCACTTAAGCCTGAAACATTGACAGAGGGTGGTGCAGGTCTGTGCTGGATAGGCAGGCTCCCCATGTGATCAGGCATAAGAAAGAATTGATAAAGTCCTGTGAAACCTGCTTTGCTAAGAATGCTCTCAACTAAATGATAAGGGTCTGAGCAAGAAATGAGTTTGTCTCCCAAAGTTTTATAACTCTTTGGCTGACAGACCCTGACTCAGATTAAGCCCTCAGAGTTCTTTGCATGTTGTCTATTGTTTGATCCTTGCCACCTGACGATGATTGATGAGCTTTACCTGTATTCTTGTGTGTTATGAACCTAATAAAAGCCATTGAGGAAGGGGCTCTCGGCCCTTCTCTTTTTGAAAGACTGGCCACCTCTCTTCCCCAAGCAGATCATGTCTTGGTAGTCTTTTTCTCATCTGTGGTGGACAGAGGGCTCTGCGGGTGGAGCCCCCTCAAAGAGTGTGAAAAAGAAAGGCAATTGCTCATAGGTATAAGAGCTCAGAAAATTAGTATTACTCATTATAAGTTTACAGGACATGGATGCAACACTCAAGGACTAAGATATATGCCCAATAATATATCCAGCAGTTGCTGAGTCAGCCAGGGAGTCCATTAGTAATGTTTTTCAATTAATATATTATTAAAAGTTAAGACTGAATCTGATTTTTGAAAAATGCATGTTAAGTTATTTAATATATTTGAGAAAAATGTTCTCATATTGCTGTGATCTGGAAACTCTGGTGTTTTTGCACAAAATTCTAATATTATTTTATGCATTACTAAAGTAATTTAAAAATTACAGATAGCTGTTACATAAAGCAACAGTGGCTAACATTTCCAATAAATCAATATGACCAACAACATGATTTGTTAGTAATAGATTTGCTCTATGCCTCCTTTAGATATCTGACATTTTGTTAAATATAACTTCTCAAAAATGTTCTCAATATTTTATTTAGGATTTACTCATTATAATAGCCTTTTTGTCAGTATATATGTGCAATATATATAACCCTTAAGACTTTATTCCAGAAGAGATGCTAATTAATGGGAGTTGTTTGTTATGCATTATAGGCAGGCAACAGAAAGCTGAATCAACAATAATATCAAAGCACTTCTATGGCCTAAAGGGCCATAAACATGATTGACTAAACTAATTTACTTTTTAAAATATATAAACAGGTTATACATTATAAATAAACACATATCATGAAATGTAATAGGCATGTTTATATGTACATACACACATAAACTTGTATACACATATGTGTGGGGGGGTATGTTCAATTTCTGCCTCTTGCACTCTCCAAGTTCTCCTGGTACTTTCTTATATATCCATGCTTGTCAAATTCTTTCTACTTAAATGTTACTATTATGGGTCAGAGTTTGTATTTCTTTATTTAGGATACTCCCAATATCTGTTTATAACACCTAAAATTTTTCTTTGAAGCAACAAGTTTTGCCAACAGTATTAAAGAAATATATTTCAATGTGCTCTATAAATGACAACTTCTAACTCATCACTTTTGGAACAAATGTTGTCTTCCACTTTTTTAACTTTAATTTTATTGTTAACAATCCCCTATTTCTTTTTTTTTTTAATATTGTTCTACTAGAGTTGTCCCAATTTTCCCTCGTTGTTCTCCCCTGCCCAGCCCAACTCCAACTCCCATGGTCGATCCCCACACTGTTGTCTATGTCCATGGTGCATTTATACCTGATCCCTGAGTAGACCCTTACTTTCCTTCCCCCTCAGCCCCCACTGCTCCCCTCTGGTTGCTGTCAGACTGTTCTGTTTCCATGGCTCTGGTTATACTTTGCTAATTTGTTTGTTTTGTTCTTTAGGTTCCTGTTATAGCTGAGATCATATGGTATTTGTCTTTCATCACCTAGTTTATTTCACTTAGCATAATAGTCTCCAGTTTCATCCATGTTGTCCCAAAATGTAGGAATTTCTTTTGTTATTTCCCCTGCATAGTATTCCATTGTGTGAATGTACCACAGTTTTTTGATCTGCTCATTTACTGATGGGCATTTGGGCTGTTTCCAGCACTTGGCTATAGTAAATAATTCTGCTATTAACATAGAAGTGCATAGAGTCTTTTGAATTGGTGTTTCAGAATTCTTAGGGTAAAATCTAAGCTGGGAGATCACTGGATCAAAAGGCAGTTCCATTTCTAGATTTTTTTTTGTTTTTTAGGAAATTCCATATTGTTTTCCATGGTGGCTGCCAGAGTGTCTGCACCAGTCTGCATTCCCACCAATAGTGTACTAGGGTTCCCTATTCTCCATATCCTTGCAAGCACTTGTGATTTGTTGATTTGTTAATGATGGTTATTCTGACTTGGAGTGAGGTGGTATTTCAATGTGGTTTTAATTTACATCTCTCTGATGGCTGGTAATGTTGAGCATCCTTTCATACGTCTCTGGACCTTCTGAATGTCCTCCTTGGAGAATTGTCTGTTCAGGGCCTTTTCCCTTTTTTAATTGGATTATTTGTCTTCCTGATGTTGAGTTGGATGAGTTCTTTACTTATTTTGGAGATCAAACTCTTGTCTGAAGTATAATCAGCAAATATGCTTTTCCATACAGTTCTTTACCTTTCAATTGGGATGATGTTTTCTTTTGCCATGAAGCAGTATTTTTTTAATCTGATGTAGTCCCATTTGTTTATTCTTTTCTCTATTTTCCTTGCCCTAGAGTAAATATCAAAAAAATATGGCTGCAGGGGATACCTGAACTTTTACTACAATGTTTTCTTCTAGGACTTTTATGGTATCCTTATGTTTAAGCTTATGTTTAAGTCTTTTATTCATTTTGAGTGTATTCCAGTTTAAGGTGTAAATCGTGATGGTCTAGTTTCATTATTTTTTCATTTGCCCTTCCAGTTATCCCAACACCATTTATTGAAGAGGCTATTTGACTCCACTTCATGCTCCTGCCCCCTTTGTCAAATATTAATGGACTATAGAGACCTGGGTTTATTTCTGGGCTCTCTACTCTGTTCCATTGATCTATGTGTCAGTCATTTTGCCAGTACCAGAAAGTCTTGATTACAGTAGCCTTGTAATACAGTTTGATATCAGGTATTATGATTCCTCCTACTTTGTTCTTCTTTCTCAAGATTCCTGAAGCTATTTGGGGTCATTTTTATTTCCATATAACATAAATTTTTGAAATATTTGCTCTAAATCTATGAAATGTGTCACTGGTATTTTAATAAGAATTGTATTGAATCTATAGGTTTCTGGGGTAGTATGTACATTTTGATTATGTTAATTGTTCCAAGCATATAACAAATAAATGGTATATGCATCCATTTATTTGTGTCTTCCTTAATTTATTTATTCAGCATTCTGTAGTGCTTTGTGTACATGTATTTTATCTCCTTGGTTAAATTTATTCATCAGTATTTTTTTTTCTTGTTGCTATAGTAAATGAGATTCTTTTGTAGTTTCTCTTTCTGACATTTCATTTTTTGATGTACAAAAATGCCTTTGATTTCTGAATATTGACTTCATATCCCACTATTTTGCCAAATTCATCCTTTAGGGGAAGTAATTTTTTCATGAATTCTATAGGGTTATCTATGTTCATTATCATGTCATCTATAAATATTGACAGTTTTACTTCCACCTTCTAGTTTTGATGCCTTTTATTTCTTTTTCTTGTCCGATTACTGTGGCTCAGACTTCTACTAATATGTTGAACAGAGGTGGTGAAAACAGACACCATTGACTTTTCCTTATCTTAGGGGGAAAGCTTTTATTTTTTGCCCATTGCGCATAATACTGGCAGTGGGTTTGTTATATATGACCTTAATATATTGCAGTATGCTCCCTCTATTCTGACTTTGCTGAGATTTTTTATCTTAAGAGGGTGGTGTACTTTGTCAAAGTGCTTTTTCACCCTCAATTGATATTATTATGTGGCTTTTATCTTATATTTTTATGTAGTATATTAGTTTATTGATTTGGGAATATTATGCCATCCCTGCATCTTTGTGATGAATCCCACTTGGTCATGGTATATGATCTTTTTAATGTATTGCTGGATCTAGTGTGCCAATGTTTTGTTGAAGATTTTAGCATCTATGTTTATCAGCAATACTGGACTTCAGTTTTCTTTCTTTGTTCTGTCTTTACCTGGTTTTGGAAAGAGAATATTACTGGCCTTATAGAAAGAGTTTGAGAATATTCCCTATTCTTGAATTTTTTGGAATAATTTGAGAAGAAGAGTAAGCTCTCCCCTAAATGTTTGTTAAAATTCACTTTTGAATCTGTTTTGTCCAGGGCTTCTGTGTGCTGAGAATTTTTTTTTATTACTTCTTCCATTTCACTAGCTGTTATGAGTCTGTTCAGGCTTTCTGCTTCTTCTTTATTCAGTTTTGGAAGATTATGTGTGTTTAGAAATAGTCCATTTATCCCAGGTTGTCAAATTTCTTAGCATATAGTTGTTCATTGTAATTTTTTACATTCATTTTTATTTTTATTTCTTTGATATAGCTTGTAATTTCCCCTTTCATTTCTGATTTTATTTATTTGAGTCCTCACTCTTTTCTCCTGAGTTGGTTAAGGCTTATTGATTGTTTATCTTTTCAAAGAACCAGCTCCAGGATTCATTGATCCTTTGAATTGTTCTTTTAGTTTCTATATCATTTATTTCTTCTCTGATCTTGAGTATTTCCTTCCTTCTTGTTCTGAGCTTTGTTTATTGTTGCTACTCTCATTTATGTAGAGGTAGGTTTAAGCTCTTTACTTGAGATTTTTCTATCTCTTTTAGGTAGGCTTATATTGCTATGAACTTCCCTCTCAGGAATGCCTTTGATATATCCCATATGTTTTGGGCTGTTGTGTGTTTATTTTCATTTGTTCCAGATACCTTTTGATATTATTCCTTGATATTATTGTTAACCCACTAATTTTTGATAGCATATTATTCAGTCTTCATGAATTTGAATGTTTTTTAGTTTTTTCTCTGTTTGGTTTCTAGTTACAAGCCACTGTAATCTGAGAAGATGCTTAATGTGATTTCAATTTTCTTGATTTTGTTGAGGTTTGTTTTGTGTCTTGCCATATGGTCTATCTTTGAAAATGTTACATGTGCATTTGAAAAGAATATATATTTTGCTTCTTTGCAGAGAAAGGTTTTGTATACATACATTATATCCATTTAATATAGAGTATTGTTCAATGCCAAAATATCTTTGTTGATTCTTTCTTTGGACCATCTATCAATTGTTCACAATGTGGCATTAAAATCTCCTACTCTAAGTATGTTGCTGTTAATATCCCTCTTGAAGTCCTCCAAGATTTTCCTTATATATTTGTGTGCTCTATGTGTGGTGCATATACATTTACAATAGTTATATCTTCTTGATGGATTATTCCCTTAAGTATTATGAAGAGTCCTTCTTTGTCTCTTTTTATGGCCTTTGTTTTGAAATCTAACTTGTCTGGTATACGAATTGCTACCCCAGCCTTTTTTTCATGTCTGTTTTATTAAAATATTTTTCCATCCCTTCACTTTTAATCTGTGAAGATCTTTTTTTCTGAGGTGCATCTCTTGTAAACAGAATATATGTGGGCCATATTTCATTCTCCCTTCATCTACCCCATGCCTTTTGATTAGAGCATCTAATCCATATAGAATTAAGGTTATTATTGATAGGTACTTATTCATTGCTGTTTTTCCCTTTGTGCCCGTGTTCCACTCCCTCTCCTACTCTTTCTTCATTTTTTTTTTAAGCAGCCCTTTAGCATTGCTTGAAATGCTGGTTTGGTGTATTTCAAGTAATATTTTACTTGATGTATATTTTAGCCTTATTTTTTTTGGTCTTTGAACTCCTTATTTTGCCTTCCATTTTAAATTAGAGCCTTGCTAGGTCAAATAGTCTGCAAGCCTTTCCTTTTCATTGCTTGGAATATTTCTTTCCATTTCCTCTGGTTTGTAGTGTTTCTGTTGAATAATCAGCTGAATGCCTTATTGGAGCTTCCTTGTATGTTACAAGTTGTTTCTCCCATACTGCCTTTAAGATTCTCTCTTTATCTTTAAATTTTGCCATTTTAATTATGAGTGTCTTGGAGTGGGTCCCTTTGGATTCATCTTCATTGGGATCCTCCCTGCTTCCTAGACTTGCAAGACATTTTCTCTCATCAAGTCAGGGAATTTTCCTGTCATTTCTTTTCAAACCAGTTTTAATGCCTTGATCCTCTATTTCTCCTTGAGATATTCCTACAGTATGGGTATTATTACATTACATGTTGTCCTTCATCTCCCCTAAACCTTCCTTATTCTTTTTTGAGTATTTTTTAATTTTATCGCTCTGTCTGGGAATTTTTTTCTACCTTGTCTTCCAGCTCTCTGATTTGATTCTCTGTTTGATCTATCTTGCTTTTAATTCCTTCTATTCTTCATTTCCTCCTGGCTCTTATTGATAGTTTCTATATTCTTTTTCATGGTGGTATAGTTCACAGTAAGTTCTTTGTAGCTTCTCTGTAGTACTTCATAGTTCTCACTAAGTTCATTGAGCATCTTTATAACCATTATTTCAAACTCTATGTCTGATAGTTTTCTCACCTCTATTTCACTTAGCACTCTTTCTGAGGATTCTTCTTTTCCTTTTGATTGGGGATTATTTTTTTGTCTCCTCATTTTAGGTGATTCTTCTTGTTTGTTTATCTTTCTTAGATTGATATAGTTTGACTCTCTGTTTTTGTGGTATGACCTTCTGTGGTAGGAGACCTGTGGGATTCAGTGGTGAAATCTCCTTTACGTCCTGAATATGATACTCTTGGGATGGCCTTTATTCTCTTCATGTAGGCTCTCTGGTTGTAATTTGGTTTCGGTTGTTTTGGGGTCATTTTTGGTGGTTACTTTTCTCCGGCTGGCTGTCTAAGAGTCACTCCACACATCACATTGTATGCTGTTGTACAGATGCTTCCTGTACAACAAACAGTCCAGGAAACAAACCCAAAGCCCCCCCAAAAAATAAGATCCACCCACAATCACACTATCAGCAGCAAATGAGCCAATGCCAATAAAGGTGTAAAGAGATTAAAATAATTTTAAGAAAGGAAAAACTAATAGGAAATGACTAACTGAAAGAAAAAGTATTTTGAGAAAGTAGAAGGAGCAACAAACAACAATAAGGAATAGCGATAAGGTCAAAAGAGAAAGTAAAATGTACACCATAAATAATATTAAAAGGAAGGAAAGAAGTGGAATGGGGTAAGAGAAAGGAAACTTATAGTTTAGGTTTAAACAGAAATAAAAATACCATTATAGAGAAAACTATCAACAACACTATCAAAAACAAATGGGCACAGATTAGTAAAGGTGGGATGGGAATAGAGGAGAAAAGAGAAGAAAGAAAAGCTCAAGAGATTTCTAGAGGAAAGAGAAATGATTTTGAGAGGATAGAGGGAGAAGGAATACTACGATTGAGAAATGAAAACCTGGCTAAGACAGGGAAAATTTTAAATTTAAAATGAAAAAGGAAGGGATAGGAGGAAGGCTAAATTAAGTAGGAGAGAGGAAGGGCAAAATTTGAAATTCGAAATACAACAATAGTGAAGATCTAAAAATAAAATTAGTGAAATGCAACAACGACCACCATATCCACAACCAATGGGCAAAAATTGGTAAAGGTTGAGAGAGAATAATGGTATTTTAAGATTAGGAAAAAGAATGTGAGATGACTGATGACAATAAAAATGGTTTTGAGTGGCTGGAGGTGGGAGAAGTAATAAGAATGCGGAATGGAAACAAGTCATAGCAAGAAAGAAAATAAGAAGAGGAAATAAGAAGGTAAAATGGAGTAAGAGAAAGAAGAAGAAAATATGAGATTTGAAACAAACTGTAATGTAAAAACTAGTTACCTAATAGGGACAAACTTGAAGAACAGGAAATGAATGTTAAGAAGCATGCTGGAGAGAAAAAAATGAAAATCATTAAGAAGACTGCAGTTGAATTCATTTCAGTCCAGTCCAGTGTTTAACACTGTCTTCACTTTCTGGATCTGCCTCTGGTGATGTCAGATGGTGTCTCATCCTGGCCCTAGGCAGTCTCTTTGAGACTACCAGTGATCCACAGTCTGTGGCTATCTCCTTCAATTGTTAATCTAGTCAGTCTTGAATCAGCTGTCAGGCTTAAACACCACAGAGTGGGGCAGAGTAATTTATTTTGGTGTGGCTATTGCTTCCTCTCAGACTGATGCTGCTTGGAGGGGAGTGCTCTGCAATGGGGGAATGACTGCAATGTGGGGAATGACTAAGCACAAGGATCCTAGTGGCTGCTCCTGTAGAGGAAAAGTCAGATAGGTTAAGGTGACCCAGAGGAGGGACCGGGAACTAGGAAAGAGTTTGTTTAGGTTACTTAGAAGATGCCAGCCAGCTGTTGAATTTCAGCCAGGCAGTCATAATTTCTGTTTCGGCTTTTGTACAACTCAGCTTCAGATTATGATTCTTCAAGGCTAACTCCCGTCTGCACATAGCAGCTAACTCC
>PVKU01007636.1:0-84578 GCA_004027475.1 Anoura caudifer | reverse complement strand
ACCACTTCTCTGTTTCCCCTTGCTTGTAGGATGAAGTTCAACTCTGTTAGCAGGGTCTTTCTGGCCCTGTGTGGCCTGGCCCTGCCTTCCTCTCCAGGTACCTGTGTCACTTCCCCTAAATCTCTCTGCTCCTTGGTCTATGGAGGAGAAAAGGAGTGCCTAACTTCCGGGCACTGGCTTCCCCCTTATGAGGAGGTCTCAGTGTTCCTGGCAACACGACCTGCCTCTGGCGGTTCTTGTCATTCTCCCTTTGGACATAAACAACTAAACCGCCCAATCAAAACTCTAATATCATGATAGGTTCTTTCTAACATGATCTTCCTGGAACACAACCACAGTTCCCCATGTCATGCATTTCTTCACTACAAGGAGTTAAATATGCAACTTAGTTAAGGATCTGTGTATTCCTGATGCTCTTTGCCTGGAAGGCACTGACATATACAAGGTCAGTTGTTCTTTCAGTTTCTCAGATGTACGGATGTCTTCCCTGCCTCAAGAAGATTGCACATTCTGTTCTCTCTCTGGAACACTGTTCTCTTAACCTTGTTACCCTTGTTAACCCTCCTCATCTTAAATTATCCAGTATAAACATTGCCTTTGGTAGAATTGCTCTCTTTGCAAAATTTGGGGTTATACTTGATAATATCATATTTTTCATTTCTACACTTTTCACAATTTATAATGTATATTTATTTGTTATTTTTATTTACTTATATCTAAAGGTAGATACTACATCTTCTTTGCTTATCATTATTGCCCAATAGCTATCCTTGAACTGAGAACAATGTGGAGACTCATTTGTCATCTTTTACTCATTCTTCAAATAATTATTTATGCCTACTATGTTCCAGTCATTATTCTTTGAACTGGGCATTCAAAGGTGAAAAGACCAAGTCCTGGCCCTTATGGGGATTACATTTTAATCAGGTAAGAAAAGAATATAAGAATTACACTTGTCCCTCAATACATATTTATTGAGCATCTTCAAGATACTACACCGTGTTCTAGAAACTAGGGATGCAGCAGAAGAGAATATCAATAAAATTTTTGTCCTCAAGTCCTTAAATTCTAGTGGATACATGTATATACAAGTGTATATCTAAACAGTAATAAATATATATGAGATTCAGTTTGAGGTGGCTTGATATAATATGGGATACAGTGATAAAAAGGGGGTGCTATTTCTGTTGTGGTCAGGAAGATCTCTCTGATAGGGAGATAGATGGGCAGAAAAATAGGATAAGTAGAAAATGTAATGTGATCATATAAGCCCTTGTTCATTATATTAACTTTTTTTTCTGAGCAAGATGGAGAGCAATGAGAGGTTGTTGAGCAGAGTAGGGGAATTTAGGTTATAGTTTAACAAGATTTTGCTGGTGTTGTGAGGAGTACTGACTCAGGAGCAGAAGGAGAGGAATAAGAGTGAAAACAAGGAAATTAGCTAAAAGGCTACTGAAATTACCCTGGTGAGAAATGGTGGTGACTTCGATCATGATGGTGTGACATATATATCTAAGATGCACTTCTCAGATTTGTCTTCAGAATGAAACTTGCCATCCAATTGAGAGGAATGTGTTTAACTGACAACCTCCATCTGTTAGCTCCCTCAGAATCTGCCTTTGTTTTCCAGCTGAAGTCCTGCTCTTCTCTGGTGGCCCCCATCCAATAACTGAACAAGATGGTGATAGCCAACATCAAAATTTTTACTGGATGACTCCCTGCCAATGTCTAAAAAATGTGGTTATATAAGGACCTAACTATTTCCACCAAACATGTCTCCTCTAACAGACAGTATTTGCCCTGGAGTTCTTCACTGGACTGAGAGACTTTTCTAGGTCTACACCATGGTCTGATGGCTCCTTATTCTCAATCTTTCTTCTTCCTTTTCAGCTCACAGGTGTTACTACCTGCGATGGTTAATTTTACATGTCAGCTTGCCCTGGGCCATGGGGTCCTCAGACATTTGGTCAAACATTTTTCCTGGGTGTGTCTGTGAGCATGTTTCTGGATGAGATTAACATTTCAATTCATGAATTGAGTGAATTCAAATTGCCCTCCCTAATATGGGAGGGCCTCTTCCAATCAATTAAAGACCTGAATAGAAAAAATGGTGGAGTCAGAGGAAACCACTCTCTGACTGAATGGGGACATCAGTCTTTTCCAGCTTTTGGACTGATACTGGAAAATCAGCTCTTGGGTCTTGAGACTCCCAGCTTTTACATTGGAACTTACACCATCATTTCTCCTGGTTCTGAGGCCTTTGGACTCAGATTGGAACTACACCATCAGGTCTTCTGGGTCTCCAGCTTGCTGATTGCAGATCTTGGCACTTCTTAGCCTTCATAATATGTGAGCCAATTCCTTCTAAATAATTTTGGTTTTTTTTTTTCTGTGGGAATTCTTACAAATATACTCTCCAATATAATTTCAAAGAGTACCAGGAACACCTTGTTTTATTGAGGAGACTCTGGATGGGCTTCTGGATAGGACCTGGTTATCAGAAAGACCAAGCCATGATTACAAGCTTGGAATTTTCAGCCCCAATCTCCCATATCTAGAGAAGGGAGATGAGTTGGAAATAAATTAAGAGTTGACTTTGCCTATGCAAACAAGCCTCCATAAAATCCCAATAGTATGAGATTCAAAGAGCTTCCCCATTGCAGAACATATCCGTGTACTGGGAGGGTGACTCACTCCACCTCCATGAGACAGAAGCTCCTGCTCTCTGGACCCTCCCAGACTTTACTCTATCTATGTATTTCTTCACCTGGCAGTTTGTCTTTATCTTTTATCATATCCTTTAATAAATTGATAAATCTAAGTAAGTGTTTGCCTGAGTTTTGTGAGCCACTCTAGAAAATTAATTGAACCCAAAGAGAGTGTCATGGAAACCTGAGATCATAGCACACTGGTCAGAAGCACAGGGAGCAACCTGGACTTACGATTAGTATCTGATATAACGAGCAGTCTTGTCAGACTGAGTCCTTAATTTGTTGGATCTGACACTATCTTCAGGTAGATAGTGTCAAAACTGAATTGAATTGAGTTAAATTGTAAGACACCCATATGGTGTAAGAAGTGTTGTGAGGATGGTAACCATGTGAGAGTAAAAGAGAAACATGGGAAGAGGACTGGGTTTTTTTCTAATAGCAGTTTTATCAGGTTTTGCTCCATGTATTTTGATACTTGGAAACACTTATGACTGCTATGTCTTCTTATTTAATTGGTTAATTTATGAAATATCCTTTTTTGCAGAAATATTCTTTGCTCTAAAATTTGCTTTGTTGCTCATAAATTTAGGGTTTTTTCCAGGAGAGTTAATATGGTATATCTTTATCAAACCTTTTACTTTTATTCTGTTTGTGTCTTCATAACTAATGTGTAGTTCTTATGGGTAGCAACATACTTGTGTGTTGCATTTTTATCCAATCTACCTATGTATGATTTTAAATTGGGGTGTTCAGGCCAGTTCCTTTTTGTCATTATTGAATGGTTTGGTTCGAGTCTAGTATGTATCTCTTTGCTCCATCTGTTCTCTGTTCCCTTTATCCTATTTTTCTGCCTTCCTTTCCATTGGCCAAGTATTTTTCTAATTCCATTTATCTTCTTTGTTAGTTTATTGCCTATAACTTTTTGTTTTGTTATTTTAGTGGGCAGTGTTAAATTTAGGACATACATCTTTAACTTACTGTAGTTTAACTTCAAGTAATATCATACTACTTTGAGTACAAATAAACTTAAAATAGCATTCCCATTCTCCTCTCCTGACCTTTATTCCATTAGTGTACACATTTTACTTTTACATGTTATAGAATGTATAATACATTTATTATTTAAACAATTTTCTTTTTAAAAGTTTTTTTAAATAAAGAAAAATATTTTCTTCATGTTTATTCTTTATGTTACCATTTCCAGAGGAAAAACACATTCCTGCATTGTCTCTTTCATTCTCAATACTCTACTACATTACTTCATTCTGACACCTGATGTAGAACGCCCCCTACAGGCACCAAACAATTCTGCACCAGCTGGGTGCCCTACAATTTAATTCAGTTCTGACACTATCTACCTGGAGACTGCATCGAGTCCCACAGGTTAAGGGCTCAGTCCTTCAAGATTACCCCCCCCCCAATTTCAAGTGCCAATTGTAAGTCCAAGTTGTTACCTGTGCTTCTGACCTACTATAAATTGAACATTCTCATGAACCCCTCCTCTGGTTTGATTAATTTGTAGAGTAGCTCACAGAACCCAGGAAAACATTCAAGTACTAGATTACTGGCTTATTATAAAAAATGGTATAACTCAGAAAAAAACACATGGAAGAGATGAACAGGGCAAGGTACGTCGGGGGGGGGGGTGGCACACAGTTTTCATGCTCTCTCTGGGCACATCTCCCTCCTCACATCTGTGGATGTTCACCAACCTGGAATCTCTCTGAACCTGCCCATTTGGGTTTTCACAGTCTTCATTACATAGGCATAATAGAATAAATCTTTGGCTATTGGTGATTGAACTTAATCTCCAGCCTTTCTTGCTTCCCTGGAGGTCAGAGGATGGGACTGAAAATTCCAACCCTCTAATCAAGGTAGGTTCCCCTGACACCCAGCAAGTATCCCTAAGGGGTTTCCAGAAGTTGCCTCATTAACATAATCTAAAATGTGGTTGAAAAGGGTTTCCTGTGAATAATAAATGATACCTATTTTGCCTTTATGCTCTGAAGCTGTTTCAGGAACTGAACACAAAAGACCAAAATTATAACCAAAAAATGTTCCCATGGCTCTTATATAAGAAATTTAAAGAATGTTAGGAACTATGTGTGAAGAACAGTGTACAAAAACAAATATATAATATACATTTTATTATAAATATCACAACATTTATGTCCCTCTTCATTCCATTCACTTTTTTAAATTTTATTGTCATCCTATTACAATTGTCCTTTGACCTCCTCCTCCTCCCATTCCCCCTTCTCCAAGTCCCCAGCCCTCGCCCCTGCTCCCAGTCAATCCATACACTGTTGTCCATGGCCATGGGTCATTTATATACTTTCTTTGACTAGTCCCTTCCCCTTCTTTCATTTATTTTCTATAGATATATGTTTCCATCTGGTATCATTTTCCTTCCACATGAAGCAATTTCTTTAAAAGTTTTGTAGTACAAGTCTGCCAGTAATAAATTATTTCAGCTTTTGTCTGTCTGAAAAAAAGTCTTTATTTTTACCTTTACTTTTGAAAGATATTCCTGCCAGATATAGAATTTTACTTTGACTTTTTTTCAGTATGTTAAAGATTTTTCTCCACTGTCCTCTTGTTTGCATTGTTTCCAAAGAGGAATTTGATGTCCTTATCTTTGTTCCTCTCTACATAGCATGTCTTTTATCTCTGGGTGCTTTTAAGATTTTCTCTTTTCCACTGTTTTTAAGCAATTTGCTCATATTGTTCTTGGGTATAGTTTCCTTCATTTTTCTTGTGCTTGAAATTCATTTATCTTCTTGGTTCTGTGGGTTTATAATTTTTATCAAATTTAGAAATTTTCAGCCATTATTTCTTCAAAATTTTTCTGTCTCATTCCTTTCAGTGACTCCAATTATCCATCCATTAGTCACTTGAAGTTGTCCACAGCTCACTGTTACCAAACCAAATCCAGAACCAATGTGGGTTCCTGTCTCCAGAAATAAAAGAACTTAGTTCAGGAATGCCTATAATGAAAATAACATTTATTTCAGCCCTGTAGGAGGCAGACACTCTGGGAATCAGAACCAGAGAGTCGCCCCCGCGGGAGTGCTCAGGCTTTCTACTGGAGTCAGAGGGCGGGGGCTGGCTCTTCTTCCATTTGGCATGAGTTTCTGTGGCTCCAGTGTGCCGAGAGATGGTCCTTGTTATTTTCTCCCCATAGGTGCACCCTGGTCTTGCTTTCCTTCTTCTTTAAGTCCTGTGAATAACCTCAAGAAAAGATAGATGCTTGCCTTCTGTTTCTTAGGGGTCTTATGTTTGTAGCCAGCTTCTATATCCCCCCTTCCCTTCCCTGGCCACCTGTGCTGTCTCACAACTGCAAGGAAAAGTATCAAAGGAAGTTTCCAGACCAGGGTCATGTAAGCTATGGATTCTTTGGTTAGGAAGGAGCGGTATAAACCATTTACTCTCAAGTGTCTCTGGTTAGGGAAGATAAGGTCTTGCGATTCAACAGCTGGCTGTAAGTTGCTCAAACTGTTCAGCTTTGTTTCATTTTCTTGTCTCAGTTTCCCCATTGTACTTGCCCAGGAATTTTCCTAGGTTCTTACTATCCTGTCTCAACTGATACTGTCCTTTTTTTTAAAAATTCATTTTCTCCGTGTTTCATTTTGGATAATTTATGCCATTAGTACATCATATTTTTTCTCCTGCAATGTCTAAACTTCCATTGATTCCACCCATCTTATTTTTCATCTTGCAAATTTCAGTTTTCATCTCCACAATGTGCTTGCATCTATTTCATACATTCCATGTCTCTACTTAAGTTTTTAAACACATGGAATACAGTTATAATGCCTATTTAAATGTCTTTGTTGGCTAATTCTAATATCTCTATCAGCTTTAGATTAGTTACAACTGTTTGAATTTTTTCCTTAATATACTTTATATTTTGATGCTCTTGAAATTCTTTGCAATGTTTAATTGGATACTGGTAACCAGTGTTTAATGGTTACCAAGGGAGACCTGGTTCTTCTTGCCAATGCCGTAAAGAATTACAGATCAGCAAATCCATTAGTGCACAAGCAGGGTTTATTGGTCATATGTTCTCATGGAAGAGAAAGGGCCTTGTCTAGGTGGGACAGGGAAAGCAAAGGTTCAGAGAAAAGCAGGGTAACAGTGGCCAAAGGTCAATGTGGCAAGTGCAAATGTGGCCAGGGGCCAGGTGGCCTGAGGCCAGGTGGCCAGAGAGCCAAGAGTACCAAGTGAGTGAGTCCTTTGTTCTGAGGACTTATATAGTTGGCAGGATGACAGTGAAGAAGTTACATACTGATTGACAGGTAAAGGTGGTGCCAGATTTGGAAGGGGCATGAATACCCAAAGATGTCAATGGGCTTCTTCCTTTGGGTACTGTGAGCCCTTTCCTGCCTTTCAGGCCTTGGGATGAAAGCAGTTTCAAAGGCTTTCTTTCCCAGATGGTGGAGATCATACATAGAATTTCAAGGGCTTCCCTCCTTCCTGCCTTTATTTCCCCTCTGGCTGCTCATTATTCTGTAACAATACTAACTGGACATTGTGGATTTTACCTTGTTCAGTGCTAACTATGTTTGTATTCCTGTAAATACTTTTATAATAGTCCTGGGACATAGTCAAAGAACCTGAAAATAGTTTGACCCTTTTAGGTCATGCTTTTAAGTTTTTCTTACAGGACTAGAGTACTGTTCAGGCTAGACGTAATTGTTCCCCACTACAGAAGTTATGCTTCTGTGTACTCTACCTAATGCCCCATGAATTTTCAGGTTTTCTAGTGTGGCTGGCAGGAGCAGGCATTATTTCTGGTCCCATATTCACCCAGATCCTGTTAAATCTAATCCTTTTGGATGATTCTCTACCTGGTGTTAGATACTTCCTCACATTCATATTCTTATCAGCCCTCAGCTGAATGCTAAAGGGGAATCTGTAAATATCTGGAGTTCTATCTCTCTGCAGTTTCTCCTCTTTGGTACTCTCTTCTGAAAATTCTAGTCACCTAGGTTTTTCTAAACACTCAGCTCATCTTCTCACCACAGGAAGTCTATCAGTCTTCTCCTTAATTCCCCCTTTCTACACCACAGCCCAGAAAACATCTCAAGGCAGTAAAATGGGACAATTTTTGAGCTTGCCTCATTTGTTTCCATTGCTGGATCTTTGGATTTCCATTATCTTGAAAACTGATGTTTCATATAGCATGAAATATTCCTTGGTTGTCTCAGCTATGAAGATATATTTGATATTTTTTGCTCCATATTATCCATAAGCAAAAGTATCTGTTTTTTTCTTATTGTCCTTCCAACTGAGACATGAGGTATTCCTCTACTCATGTGTGTGCAGCTCAGGTATTTATACGCATGTATCTGTGCAATCACTGTTCAGATCAAGATATGAAGATTTCCAAGCACTCCTAGAAGGCCCCTTATCCCCTTCCTCTATTCTGTTTCATTGGAAGCTAACTACCTTGTTCTTTCATTTTCGAACTTAAAGAAACTTATGCTACAGTCAGGATAAATCTATATAAGTTTATTGCTGCCACCCTTCAGCTATCAATTCCTGTTTTCTAGAAGTTGTCTTATTTAATATATAAAAATATATGTATGAAGAATATATGTATATATTTATATATGAAAATATATTATATGTATATATATTTTACAGATTGACACAGAACAGAGCAATTTTTTACTTTATTTTTTCATGAGATATAATTGACACATTACATTAGTTTCAGGTATACAACATAATGATTTGATTTTTGTGTATATTGTGAAATGATCACCATAATAAATCTAAGAAATCTAGTTAATATCTTGTCATCATACATAGTTACAAAAAGTATTTGTTTTCTTGTTATTCAGGCTTTTAAGATTTACTCTCTTAGCAAATTTCAAATATGCAATATGGTACAATTAACTACAGTCACCACACTGTACACCTTCATGATTTATTTATTTTATAACTGGAACGTTATACCTTTTGACCCCCTTCACTCATTTTGCCTAACTCCTACCCCCTACTTCTGGCAACTATTGATCTGTTCTCGGCATCTATGAACTTGGTGTGTTTTGATTTAATTCCACTTATAAATGAGGTTATAATGGTATTTGTCTCTTTCTGTCTGACTTATTTCACTTAGCACAATGCCCTCAGGGTTCATCCATGTTGTCACAAATGGCAAGTTCCATACTTTTTATGGCCGAATAATATTCCAGTGTGTGTGTGTGTGTGTGTGTGTGTGTGTGTGTGTTACCTCTTCTTTGTCCATTCTTCCATCAATAGACACTTAAGCAGTTTGCATACCCTGGTTATTGTAAATAATATGCAATGAACATGGGGATGCATATATCTTTTTGAATTAGTGTTTCTGTTTTCTTCAGATAAATACCCTGAAGTGATATTGTTGGATCATATGATAGTTCTATTTCTAATTTTTTGAGGAACTTCCATATTGTTTTCCTTAGTGGCTGCCACAATTTACATTCCCACCAACAGTGCAAAAGTATTTCTTTCCTCCACATCCTTGCCAACACATTTTGTCCAACAATACTGGGCCTAAGTATTCAAATTTTCCCAGATTGACACTAAAACTCACTCAGATCTCCCTATTACCAGTTATTTGTCATTCACATGGTAGAACATCAGTAGATACTAGTGGAAGTGAGTGTTGCTAATGGGATTATGACCATGACTGTGATCAAGAAAAGCAGTATGATGCTATAGAAAATGTTATGGCTTACTTTTCATTTTTCCTGGATAGATAACAGGGCAAACACTTTATTTTTTTAACTTTATTTTCATTGTTTACACTATTACAGATGTCCCCATTTTTTCCCCTTTGACCACCTCTACCGAGTCCCCACACTCACTTTCCTCAGGCCATCACTGCACTGTTGTCTGTGTCTGTGGGTCATGCATACATGTTCTTTGGCTAATCCCTTCACCTTCTTTCATCTAGTAGCTGGATCCCCTCTCCTCTGACAGCTATCAGTCTGTTCTATGTGTCCATGCCTCTGTTTCTATTTTGTTTGTCAGTTTATTTTGTTCATTAAATCAATGGTATTCTTTCCTGAGTTTATAATGTTTTGTCTGCCAATTATCAATTTTTCATGTTTGTCAAACCTCACTCAGAAGCCAAGAAATAAAATAACAATTAGAAAGGAGTATTTCTTTGACTCTGCTTTCACCTAGTTTTCAGTCATTGCCAAATTCCACCTAAATGGTTTTTAGAGAACCCAGGGAAGTTTTTCTCCTCCCTGCTCAAGTTTTCACACCTTGCTCATTGTCAAAATTATCCCAGAATTATCTTAGGCCCCAAGTCCAGGGAACTGTTCTGGTCCCTGTTGTTTTACATTCCTCTTTTATTACTGTAATCTTTCCATAAAATTCAATCTTTGGGTCTCTGGGGCTGAGCTGGTAAACAGTCAGCATGACTGGCTGGGTTTTATTAATAATTCCTCTCTTCATGGTTTTAATATGCACTTCCTTATGGCTAATGATATTGAACATCTTTTCATGTACTTATTGGCTGCATCTATATCTCCTTTGGAAGAATGTTCATTTAGATCTATTACCCATTTTTAAGTTGGGTTATTTGTCTTTTTATTTTTCAGTTGTACAAGTTCTTTATGTACAATAGTCCCAGTTCCTCATCTGCATTTCAATTTTCTACAGTTTAAGTTACCTGGAGTCAACTGTGGTGTAAAAATATTAAATGGAAAATTCAAGGAATAAACAATTCATAAAGTTTAAATTGTGCACTTTTCTGAGCAGTGTGATGAAATGTCATGCTGACCTGCTCTGTCCTGCCTGGGACATGAATCATCCCTTTGTCCAGCATGTCCTCACTGTTGGTCACTTAGTAGCTGTTTAGGTTATCAGATGGACTGTCAAGGTATTGCTGTACTTGTGTTCAAGTAATACTTATAGTAGTCTAAGACTGTCATAAAGCCTACATCATTCACCTCACTTCATTTTATCATGTAGGCATTGTATCATCTCACAGCATTACAAGAAGGGTGAGTACAATATAATTAGATATTTTTGGACACATACCATATTTACATAAATGTTATTACAGTAGATTGTTATAGTTGTTCTATTTTATTATTAGTTATTGTCACTAATCTCTCACTATGCCTAATTTATAAATTAAATTTTACCATAGGTATTTATATATTGCAAAAACATAGTATATATAGGGTTCTGTCCTATCCAGTTTCAGTTATCCACTGGGTGTCTTGGAATGTATCCCCCCATGGATAAGGGGGTACTAGTGTATTACATATACAAGTCCCTTATCATACATGATTTGTAAACTTTTCCACCCATATAGAATATTTCATTTTCACTTTCTTGATGGTATCCACTGAATCATGAAAAGTTTTAATTTTCATGAGCCTAATATTGTCTTTTTAAAAAATACGTTGTTTATGCATTTGTGTCATATCTAAGAGGAAAATCAAATCATAGGTCTAATTAAGTCAAAGTCACAAAGATTTACTCCCAAACTTTCTTCTAAAATTTTATGGGTCTAGCCCTTATATTTAGGCATATGATCAAATTTTTTTGGTGAATTTTTGGGTACAGTATGAGGTACAGCCCCAAATTTGTTCTTTTGCATTTAGGTATTTAGTTGCTTAGGACTATTGAAATGACTTTTTTCATCCATTGGATAGTCTTGGCACTCTTGATGGAAATCAGTAGACCATAATTGTAAGGGTTAATTTTTGGACTTTCCATTTTATTTCATTTATCTACATGTCTATTTTTATGCCAGTTCAACAATATCTTGATCACTCTAGCTTTTCAGAAAATTGTAAAATTAGGAATATTGTGTCCTTTAACATTATTCTTTTTCCCTAAAATCTAATATACAATTTATACCATATTAACTATTTGCATTTGAAATGCCCCAAAGTAACTATTTTTTTTTTCAGGACTCTGTCTCTTTACATATGTTTAAAAATCCCTAGGCCCTATCACCTCCCTTTCAGCAACCATCAGCTTTTTCTCTATATCTATGAGTTTGTTTCTGTTTGGTTTAGTTTATCCATTTATTTTGTTTTCTAGATTCCACATATAAGTGAGATCACATAGTGTTTGTTTTTCTTTTTCTGACTTATTTCATTTAGTGTAATATCCTCTGGGTCCACCCATGTTGTTGAAAATAACAAGATATCATTCTTTTACATCAAAAATTATATATATATATATATATATATATATATATAAAAACATCTTCTTTATCCATTCATCTATTGATGGATGTCTAGGTTGTTTCCATATCTTGGCTATGCTGCAATGAACATAAGAGTGCATATATCTTTTTGAATCAGTGTTTTCTTTTTCCTTGGGTAAATATCCAGAAGTGGAATCACTGTATCATAAGGCAGTACCATTTTTAGTTTTTTGAGGACTTTCCATATTTTTTTTTCATACTGGTTGCACCAATTTGCATTTCCACCAACAGTGTGCAAGGTTTCCACTTTCTCCACATCCTCCCCAGCACTTGGTGTTTCTTGATTTATTGATGATACTCATTCTGATATCTGTGAGTTGATACATCACTGTGGTTTTAATCTTCAATTCCCTGATGTTTAGTGTTTTACATTTTTTTTTGTATGTCTGTTGACCATCTCTATATCCTCTTGGGAGAAATGACTATTCAGATCCTCTGACCACTTTTTTATTTTTTATTTATTTATTTTTATTGTTGTTCAATTATAGTTTTCCCCATCCTCCCCTATTACTCTACCCTGCCCTGCACGTCAACTCCCATATTCAATCCTCCTGCCTATTGTCTTTCTCCGTGAATCCTTTATGCATGTTCCTTGAGTTAACCCTTCCCCTTCTCTCCTTATTATCCCCCTCTCCTCTGGTAACTGTCAGTTTGTTCTCTATTTCCATGTCTCTGGTTCCATTTTGCTTGCTTGCTTGTTTTATTGATTAGGTTTCAATGATAGATGAGATAATATGGTATTTGTCTTTCACCACCTGGCTTATTTCACTTAGCATAGTACTCCCCAGTTCCATCCATGCTGTTGCAAAGAGTAGAGTGCCTTCTTTCTCTCTGCTGCATAGTATTCTATTGTGTAAATGTACCACAGTTTTTGAATCACTCATTTACTGATGGACACTTAGGCTGTTTCCAGTATTTGGCTATTGGAAATAAGGTTGCTATGAACATTGGAGTGCATAGGTTGATTTGAATTTGTGTTTCAGGATTCTTTGAGTATAACCCCAGCAGTAGAATTGCTGGGTGAAAAGGCAGTGCCATTTTTAGTTTTTGAGGAAAATCCATACAGTTTTCCACAGTGGCAACTCTAGTCTGCATTCCCACCAACAGTGTAGTAGGGTACCCTTTTCTCCACAACCTCATCACCACCACTTGTTGTTTGTTGATTTGTTAATGATGGCCATTCTGATGGGTGTGAATTGGTATCTCATTGTGGTTTTAATTTGCATGTCTGTGGTGACTAGTGATGCTGAGAATCCTCTCTATGTAATTTAATTCTGCTCTGATCTTGATTATTTCCTTCCTTCTACCTGCTCTGGGTTTTCTTTGTTGTTGTTCCTCTAGTTCTTGTAGATGTAGTGTTATGTTGTTTATTTGAGATTTGTCTCTCTTTTTTTTTTGTTACACCAGCATTGCTACAAACTTCCTTCTCAGGATTACCTTCACTATGTCCTGTAAGCTTTTGACTGTTTTGTGTTCATTTTCATTTATTACCAAAACCTTTTTTCTCCCTCAATCTCATTATTAATCCATTCATTGTTTAATAGCATGCTATTCAGTCTCCATGAATTTGACTGCTTCTGTGTTTTTTCCTTGAAGATGATTTCTAGTTTCAAGACCTTGTGGTATGAGAAAATTCTTGATATGATTTCAATTTTCTTGAATTTGTTAAGGCTTGTTTTGTGTCCTATCATGTGGTCTATCTTTGAAAATATTCCATGTGCATTTGAAAATAATATGTATTTTGATGCCCTGGCTGGTGTGGCTCCGAGGACTGCAAGCCAGCTTGTGAACCAAAGGATTGCCAGTTCAATTTCCAGACAGGGCACATGGGTGGGTTACAGGCCAGGTCCCCAGTAGGGGGGCACGTGAGAGGCAAGCACACGTTGATGTTTCTCTCCCTCTTTCACCTTCCCTTCCCCTCTCTCTAAAAATAAATAAATAAAATCTTTGAAAGAAAAAAAGTATGTGTATTTTGCTTTGTTGGAGTGAAAGGTTTTGTATAAATCAGTTCAGTCTATTTGATCTATTGTGTCATTCAGTGCCACAACGTCCTTGTTGATATTTTGTTTGGAAGATCTATCCACTTTTGACAGTGGGGTGTTAAAATCCCCTATAATAAGTGTTTTGCTGTCTATATCTTTCTTGAAGTCCTCCAAGATTTTCCTTATATATTCGGGTGCTCCTATGTTGGGTGCATATATGTTTATAATATTTATGCTTTCTTGATGGATTTTTCCCTTGAGTATTATGAAGTATCCTTCTGGTCTCTCTTTATGACCTTTGTTTTGAAGTCTATTTTATCTGATATAAGCATTGCTGCCCTGTTTTTTTTACCTGTCCATTTGCTAGGAATATTTTTTGCAACCCTTCACGTTCAGTCCATGTATGTATTTTGTTCTGAGGTTGGTCTCTTGTAGATAGCATATGTGTGGGTTATGTTTTCTTATCCATTTAACTACCCTATGTCTTTTCATTGGAGAATTTAATCCATTTACATTTAAGGTTATTAATGATAGGTACTTACTCATTTCTTCCCTTTGTACCATGTTTCTCTCTGTCTCTCACTCTTTTTCTTCATATTCTTAGAGCAGTCTCTTTAGCATGTCCTGAAATGCTGGTTTGGTGGAGGTGTATTCTTTTAGCCTACTTTTGTCTGGGATGCACCTTGTTTTGCCTTCCATTTTAACTGAGAGCCTTGCTGGGTAGAGTAGTCTTGGTTGCAGGCCTTTGCTTTTCATTACTTGGAATACTTCTTGCCATTTCCTTCTGGCTTGTAATGTTTCTGTCTGGTAGTCAGCTGCTAGCCTTATCGGGACTCCCTTGTATGTCTCTCCCTTGCTGCCTATAAGAGTCTCTCTTTGAATTTTGCCATTTTAATAATGGTGTTACTTGGAGTGGGCCTCTTTGGGTTCCTCCTGATTGGGAACCTCTATGCTTCCTGGATTTGTGTGACTTTTTCTCTCATCAAATTAAGGAAATTTTCCCTCATTACTTTTTCAAACAGGTTTTCTATCCATTGTTCTTCTTCTTCTCCTTCTGGTATCCCTATTATATGGATATTATTTCATTTCATGTTGTCCTACAGTTCCCTTAACCGCTCTTTATTCTTTTTGAGTCTTTTTTTCCTTTTCTTGCTCTTCCTGGGAGCTTTTTATCTACCTTGTCCTCCAGCTTGCTGAATAGATCCCCAGCTTCATCTAGCCTGTTTTTCATTCCTACTACTGTGTCCTTCAACTCAGAAATTGTATTCTTCATTTCCTCCTGGGTCTTGTTGATAGATTCTATCTCCTTTTTCATAGTGATATAGTTTACAATAAGTTCCTCATAGCTTCCCTGTAGTTTTTTGTAATTCACACTGAGCTCATTAATTTTCCTTGTAACCATTGTTTTGCAGTCAGTATCTGATAGTTGATTTGCCTCTATTTCATTTAGCACTCTTTCTGGAGATTCCGCCTTTCCTTTTGATTGGGGGTTGTTTCTTTATCTTCCTATTTTGGGAGAAACTCTTCTTGTTCGCTTCTGTTTCTTAAATTGATCTTCTCTGACTCCCTGTCTTTGTTGTGTGAACTTATATGGTAAGAGACCTGTGGGATTCAGTGGTGCAGCCTCCTTGATCTCCTGAACTTGATGCTCTTGGGATACCCTTTATGCCATTTATGTTGGCCTCTTGGGTGTAATTGGGTTTTAATTGTTGTTGGGTCATTCTTTCGTAGTTCCTTCCCTCCCACTGGTTGACTGAGGGTCACTCTGCACACTGCATCTTGTATGCTGTTGTTCAGGTGCTGCCAGAAGAAAACCACATAGCTCATGAAACAAATGCACACCTGCAAAAATAACTCCACTGGCAATTCCACTATCAATAGCAAATGAAACAGTATTAATAAGAGTGTAAAGAAATTAAGACTGTTATAAGAAAGGAGGGCAAATATGACATGACCTACTGAAAAAATGATTTTGAGAGGGCAGAGGGAGGAGCATGAATAAAAGTAGGGAAGAAGAACAATGCAAAGAAGGAAAGTAAAATTTACATCATAAATAAAAAAGGGAATGAAGAAGGCAGAATACAGTAAAAGAAGGGAAGCTTATAGTATTAGGTTTAAACAGAAATTGATATAAAATAAAATAAAGTGAGAGAGAGAGAAAGAAAAAGAAAAACTGTAAATAAATAAAAAAATAGGACCCAAATTGGAGAGAAAGATAGTTCTGTGGTGACAGAACTAGCAACAATAAATGAGCTAAAATTAATATAGTTGGATGGGAATAAGAGGGGAAAATAAATAAATAAAAGCTTGAGAGAAGTCTAGAGGAAAGGGAAGTGAGTTTGAAATGGTAGAGGGAGAAGGAATACTAAGAGTGAGGAACAAAAACCAGGCAAAGACAGGGCAAAATTAAAATTTGAGACAAAGAAAAGAATAGGAGATGGGAAGGGTAAAATTTGAGGTTTGTTTGAAATACAAAACTAATGAAGATCAAAGATAAAATTGAAAAAATGCAAAAACAATTACCCTATCCATTACCAATGAACAAAGATTGCTAAAGGTGGAGAGAGAATGCAGGTATTTTAAGAGTAGGGAAAAAGAATGTAGATGACCATTGACAAGAAAATTCTTTTGAGGGGCTGGAAGAGGAAGGAATAGTAAGAGTACAGAATGGATTCAAGGTGTAGCAAGAGAGGAAACAAAATTTAAAAAGAAAATAGTAAGAGGAAAGAAGAAGGTAAAATTGGGTAAGAGAAGGGAAGGGCAAAATTTGTGAATTGAAATACACTATAGGATAAAATCTAGTGACTTAATATGTACAAACTTGATGGACAGGAGTTGAATGTTAAAAAGTTATGCAGGAAAGAAAATCTCGCGAATCATGGAGAAGACCATGGTGGATTTCATCTTGGTAGCATCTAGTATTTACCACTGCTTTTTCTTTCTGGATCTGCAGGGTCAGAGGGTGACCTCGTCTGACCTTAGGCAACCTGTTGGAGATTTACAGGGATCCACTGTCTGTGACTGGCTCCTTCAGTTGTTAATCTAGTCACTCAGCACTCAGGCTTAAGCACCATAGGGTGGGTCAGAATCCTTCCTGGTGTTGGGGCTATTGTTTCTCCTGAGGCCACTGCTGCTCCAAGGGGAGTGGTCTACCACTGACTCTGTAGACCACTTTGAAGAATATTGCCATCTGAACTGTACTAAGGCTGCTAATTCATGAAGATGGAATTAGTTCCCATCAGTTTAGACCTCCTCAATTACTTTTTAAAATATATATTTTAGCCTGGTTGGTGTGGCTCAATGGATTGAGCACCAACCAACCTGTGAACCAAAGGGTTGCTGGTTTGATTCCCAGTCAGGGCACATGCCTGGGTTGCAGGCAAGGTCCCCAGTAGGGGGCATGTGAGCAGCAACCACACATTGATATTTCTCTCCCTCTCTTTCTGCCTCCCTTCCCCTCTCTCTAAAATAAATAAATAGTTTTTAAAAATAAATTAAATATATATATTTTTTTATTGATTATGCTATTACAGTTGTCCGAGTTTTTCCCTCTTTGCCCCCCTCCACCAAGTGCCCTGGTTCCCTCCAACAATCCCCCCTTACTTCATGTCCATCAATCATGCATATGAGTTCTTTGGCTACTCCATTTCATATACTTTTCTTAACATCTCCCTGTCTATTTGTACCTACTTTTGTACTTCTTAATTCCTGCACCTTTCCCCCTATTGTCCCCCAACTGATAACCCTCCAAATGATCTCCATATCTATTCTTCTGTTTCTGTTCTGCTTAGTTTGTATTTTAGATTCAATTGTTGATTGCTGTGAATTTATTGTCATTTTAACATTCACAGTTTTGATCTTCTTTTTTCATATATAATTCCCTTTTACATTTCATATAATAATGGCTTGGTGATGATGAACTCCTTTAGTTTTACCTTGTCTGAGAAGCACTTTATCTGCCCTTCCATTCTAAATGATAGCTTTGCTGGATAGAGTAATCTAGTTTGTAGGTCCTTGTTTTTCATCACTTCGAATACTTCTTGCCAGTCCCTTCTAACCCACAAACTCTTTTTTGAGAAATCAGCTGCTAGTCTTATGACAACTCCTTTGTAGGTAACTGCTTTTCTCTTGCTGTTTTTAAGGTTCTCTTTCTGTCTTTAACCTGTGGCATTTTAATTATGATGTGTCTTGATATGGTCCTCTTTGTGTCCATATTGTTTGGGACTCTGTGTTTCCTGGACTTGTATGTCTATTTCCTTCACCAAATTAGGGAAATTTTATTTCATTATTTTTCATATAAGTTTTCAATTTATTGTTCTTTCTCTTCTCCTTCTGGCACCCCTATGATTCAGATGTTGGTTCATTTAAAGTTGTCCCAGAGGTTTCTAAGCTTATCCTTGTTTTTGTTGTGTTTTTTTTTTTACTTTTTTCTTCTTGCTCTTCTGATTGAAAGTTTTTTCTTCCTTATGTTCCAAATCATTGATTTGATTCTCAGCTTCATCTCCTTCACTGTTGATTCCCTGTAGATTTTTCTTTATTTTGCTTAGTGTAACCTCCATTTCTGCCTGGGTCCTTTTTATTCTGTTGAAGTACCCAATGTGTACCTTGAACATCCTGATAACCAGTGTTCTGAACTCTGCACCTGAGAGTTTGCTTATCTCCATTTCATTTACTTCTTTCCCTGGACTTTTATTCTGTTCTTTAATTTGGTCCATATTTCTTTGTCTCGTCAATTTGGCCTCCATGTATTTGTTTCTGTGTATTAGGAAGAGCTGCTTTGACTTCCTGTGTTAATAGCATGGCCTATTGTAGAAAAGCACACCTGCAAGTTGTCTGGGGTAGAGCCTTAAGTAATCATCAGGGCAGGGCTACCTGTGTCACCACTCTGTGGCTCTGGGCAGGGGGTGGGACAGGAGACAATGTCACTGCCTGTCCTCTGGAGTTTAGTCCAGGAGATAGTTGTCTCCTGGCACATGCTCTGATGCCAATCACTCTAGTTTCTCCCTGTATGCCACTGTTAACCTGGTCATGAATCCCTAAGGGAGCAAGTCTGCATAGGTCCTAAGTCCACTGCAGGCCCTTTAAGAGGAGTCTCCTAAGAATCCCACAGTTTCTTCCACTGCCCAACCCCCACTGGTTTTTACAACCAGAAGTTATGGGGACTTAATTTCCTGGCGTTGGATCCCTGGGCTGTGTGGTCTAGTCTGGGGCTGGGATCCGCACTTCCAAGTTATCTAACATGTGTGGATGTGGGGCAGCCTGTTCTGTGTCTTCATGCCTCTTTGCACCACTCTAAGCCTCCTTTCCTCTGCGTGCCTCTCTGTGTCTCCACCCCTCCTCTCTCCTACCTGTCTGGATGAATGTGGCTTCTTTAAATCCTTGCTTGTTGGACTTCCTTACAGCTCAATATTCTGATGATTCTGGTTGATATTTATTTTATAGTCTAGATATAATTTTTACTGTAGTTGTGCAAGGAAGCAGGGCATGTTTATCTATGCCTCCATCTTGACCAGAAGTCTCCTGAATTACTTTTAATAATATTTTTAAGTATAAGAGAAAAATTTATAAGTTTTTAATTAAATCTATTTCTAATTATGTTTTTTAATTCTGCATTAAATGGAATTGTTTCATTCATTTTATGTTCAGATTGTTCACTACTAATGTATAAAAATACAATTATTTCTGTATATTGGTCTTATACTTTACAGATTTATTATGCTTATTTATTAGTTTTAATTGTTTGGATTTTTTTGACATATCCCTAGCACTTTCTAAAAATGTTATCATGGCTTTTGCAAATAGAGATAGTTTTACTTCTTCCTTTCCAGTGTGAATGTTTTCTTTTTTTAATCTTCTTGCATAATTGTGCTTGCTAGAACCTCTAGTACTGGTGGAAATTGTGTATATTTTTGTCTTTCACCTTGGGGAAAACAACATTCAGTCTTTAATCATTAATTATAATAATAGTCATGAGGTTTTCATAAAGGCCTTTATCAAGTTGAAAAGTTTCATTCTATTCCTTGTTTAATTTTTTACCATGAAGGAATATTAGATTGCATCAAATACTTTTCTGTGTTTATTCAGATGATTATGTGGTATTTGCCCTTTATTCTAATGATGTGGTGTTTTACCTTAATTGATTTTCAGATTTACACCAACTTTGCATTCCTAAGATACATTCTAATTGGTTATAAAGTACAATACTTTATATATACTGGTGAATTTGATTTGGAAGTATTTTATTGAGGATTTTTGCGCAAAGGTTGGTTGTTTTCTTTTCTTGTGCCCTTGTCTGCTTTTGCTAGTAGAAAAATACTTGCCTTATAGAATTTGAGAAATATGAGACTTCAGGCCAAGATGGACGCATAGGTGGACACACTGTGCCTCCTCTCACAACCAAGATTAAGGACAACAAAAATATAGAACCAAAAAAAAAAAAAACCCAACCAGAACAGATAGAAAATTGAATTGTATGGAAGTCTGACAACGATTCACCCAGACTGGTAAAAGAGGCAGAGTCAGTGGCTGGCAGAGAGGGGTTGCGGCAGGAAAAAGCAGTGGCTAGTGGTCCCAGGTGTGCAGGCAGCGGTTGGCACACCCCAGGTGCACAGGCGGCAGTTACTGAGCACAGGGAGGCAACAAGCAGACCAAGCGAGGGGGCACAAGGCGGCTGACCGCGGTCACACATCCGTGTGCAGATAAACCAGGCAAAAATGAGCAGCAAGACAGACTGCGCAATGCAGGGCCCCAATGCCTGGAATTAAAGGCTAAAAGCACCGATTAAAACCACGTGTGTAGGTTGAGGTGCCCAGAGAGAATCCCAGCCTCACAAGAGAGTTCTTTAGAGAGACCCACAGGGTCCTAGAATGTACGCAAGCCCACCCACATGGAAATCAGCACCAGAAGGACCCAATTTGCTTGGGGAAAGCAGTGGAAGGGACTGGAATCCGAGAGAGAGCAGGGCAAGCACCTTTGTTCCCCCTCAGACCCCGCCCCCACATACAGCATCACAAACCAGCGACTGGGCTGCCCTGCCGTGGTGAACACCTAAGGCTCTGCCCCTCACTACATAACAGCTGCGACCAGAAAAAAAATAAAAGGCTCAAATGGGAGAACAGATCAAAGCCCCAGAGCTAATTCATCTAAGTGACCAAGAGATAGCCAACCTATCATATGCACAGCTCAAAGCACTGGTAGCTAACCTATCAGAAGCACAGTTCAAAGCACTGGTGATCAGGATGCTCACACAATTGGTTGATTTTGGTCATAAATTAAATGAACAAATGAAGGCTACAATAAGTGAAATGAAGAAAAACGCACAGGGAATCAATAGTGATGGGAGGAAAACTGGGACTCAAATCAATGGAGTGGACCAGGAGGAAGAAAGAAACAATCAAACAGAAAAGAAGGAAGAAACAAGAATTCAAAAAAATCAGGAGAGGCTTAGGGACCTCCAGGACATCTTTAAACGTCCCAACATCCGAAATATAGGGGTACCAGAAGGGGAAGAGGAAGAGCAACAAGTGGAAAACTTATTTGAACAAATAATAAAGGAGAACTTACACAATCTGGCAAAGGAAATAGACTTCCAGGAAGTCCAGGAAGCTCAGAGAGTCCCAAAGGTGGACCCAAGGAGGAACACACCAAGGTACATCATCATTACATTAGCCAAGATTAAAATGAAGGAGAGAATCCTAGAAGCAGCAAGGGATAAGGGGACAGTCACCTACAAAGGAGTTCCCATCATACTGTCAGCTGATTTCTCAAAAGAGACCTTCCAGGCAAGAAGGGACTGGAAAGAAGTATTCCAAGTCATGAAAGTCAAGCACCTACATCCAAGATTGCTCTATCCAGCAAAGCTGTCATTTAGAATGGAAGGGCAGGTAAAGTGCTTCTCAGATAAGGTCAAGTTAAAGGAGTTCATCATCACCAAGCCCTTATTATAGGAAATGTGAAAGGGACTTATCTAAGAAAAAGAAGGTAAAAAATAGGACAGTAAAAAGACAGCAAACTCACAGATATTAACAACCACACCTAAAACAAAAGCCAACTAAGCAAACACCTAGAACAGGTACAGAAACACAGAAATGGAGATCACAAGAAGGGTTAGCAACAGGGGAGTGGGAGGAGGAGAGAGGAGGAAAAGGTACAGAGAATAAGTAGCATAGATGGTAGGTAGAAAATAGACAGGGGGAGGGCAAGAATAGTGTGGGAAATGTAGAAGCTAAAGAACTTATGACACATGGACATGAACTAAAGGGAGGAATGTGGGTGGGAGGGGGTGTGCAGGGTGGAGGGGAATGATGGGAGAGAAATGGGACAACTGTAATAATGTAATCAACAAAATATAATTAAAAAAGGAATTTGAGAAATATTTCTCTTCTATATTCTGTAACAATTTATAAAGAATTGGTATTGATTCTAATTAATTATTTAAAAGTTTGGTAGTATTTATCAATCAGTCTGGACCTGGACTTTTTCTTGTGGGATGTCTTATAAATTAAAATTCAGTTTCTATAGTTGTTATGGGTCTATTTTAATTTTCCACTTCTTCTTAAGCTACTTTCAGTAGTTTGTTTCTTTCTAGGAATTTGTACATTTTACCTCCATTACATAATTTATTTACAAATAGGTGTTTCTCATATTCTCTTTTATTCTTTCTGTGTCTTTAATGTCAGTAGTAACACTTTAATTCCTTATGTAATTTTTTTTGTTTTTTCAAATTGAATTTATTGGGTGACATTGATAAATAAAATTATATAGATTTCAGGTGTATGATACTGTAATACATCATCTGTATATTGTACTATGTGCTCATTATCCCAAATCAAGTTCCTTCCACCATCCTTTATCCCCCGACACCCTCTTCTACCTCTCCCTACCCCCTTTTCCCTCTGGTGTCATTCCTCATGTTAGCAATTTGAGTGTTATCTTTTTCTTTTCTTGGTCAGGTTAGCTAAAGATTTATGAATTTTTTTGTCTTTTCAAAAGAACAAATTTTTTGTTTTGATTTTCAATTTATTGAGTCTCATTTTGTGGCCTAATATACTATTTATCCCTGGAGAATGTCTCGTATATACATGAGAAGATATACAGGGAAAGCTAAAGTAGGTGTACAGTTGTGAGTATACAAAACATAGAGTTTATCCTTGTATTATTATTTATTCTTGTATTATATATTATTCCATATGAACAACCATAAACCTTATTTGCTCACCCCTGTATATTCTACCTTTTTGGGCTACAGTGTTCCATAGATGTCTATTATGTCTGATTTCTTTACAATGTTGTGCAAGTCTTCTATTTCCTTCTTGAGCTTCTGTTTTGTTGTTCCGTGCACTCCTGAAACTAAAGTATTATAGTTTCCAGCTATTATTGTAGAGTTCTCAATAACTGTCTTCAATTATGTGACTTTCTGCTTCTTTGATTTGGAGCTCTGTTTTAGCTGCATATATATTTACAATTTTAATATCTTATGGATGGATATACTCTTTTATCATTATAAAAATATTTTTCTTTATTTGTAATACACTTTTTTGTTTAAATGTCTATTTTTCTAATATTATTATAGCCACTCCAGCTTTTATAATTCATGATGAAAAACTGAATGCTTTTCACCTAATTTCTGGAAAAAGCCAAAGAGGTTTTTTTCATCACTCCCATTTAGCATTGCAGTGAAAGTACTAAACAGTGCAATTAGCCTTAAAAAAAAAAAACAAAATTCATACCAAGTGGGAAGATAAAGCAAACTATCTCTATTTTCAGACAACAAAATTGTCTAGAAAAAAATGCAAGGAATACAAACTATTCTACAAATATCAAATGAGTTTAATAAAAATTCAGGATATAAGTCAATTGAAATCAATCATATATTTATAAAGTACTGATGAAATTTTAAAAAACATTTATATTAACTTCAATAATTAACCAAAATTGAAGAAAATGATATAATTTATGATTGTTCAAAATGAGAAAACAATAAGGTGTGAATTTAAGAAAAAATAAATAGAATCTGCATGTAGCAAACTATAAAACACTGATTGAAGAAATCTAAGAAAATATGAAGAAATGGAGAGACATATAATGCTCATGGATTTGTACAGTTAACATTTATGCAATGAAATACTACTATGTTTAGTACTTTCAATGCAATTCTAAATATGAGTGATGAAAAAACCTCTTTTGCTTTTTTCAGAAATTAGGGGGAAAGCATTCAGTTTTTCACCATGAATTATAAAAGCTGGAGTGGCTATACTAATATTAGAAAAATAGACATTTAAACAAAAAATGTATTACAAATAAAGAAAAATATTTTCTAATGATAAAAGAGTATACTCATCCATAAGATATTAAAATTGTAAATATATATGCAGTTAAAACAGAGCTCCAATGAAATACTTTATGCAATGAAATAAAAAATAAAAAATAATGAATGATTGATACATGCAACAACTTGTATGAATCTCAAAGGTGTTACCTTAAGTAAAACAAGTCTGTTTCAAGACTTTACATATTCTATTCCACAATTTATACAATATTTTAGAAAATAAGAAACAGGATTGAAAGAGAACAGGCTAATCTTTAGTAGGGTTTAGGAATGAGGACCGTGTGACTAAAATAAGATATCATAGGGACTTCAGGGGATTATGGGATTGTTCTGTATCCTGATGGTGGAGTTGTTACACGAATCTTTGCGTGTATTAGTACTCATAGCACTGTACACACCAAAAAAAGTAATTTTCTGTGTGCAAATTTTAAAAATGATATCTCTTGGCCCTGGGTAGGTAGCTCAGTTCATTAAAGTGTTGTCCTTACTTGCCAAGGTTGCCTGTTCCATCTGCCACCAGGGCATACAATAATCAACCAATAAATGCATAAGTAAATGGAACAACAAATCAATGTTTCTTTTTCTCTCTCTCGCTCTTCTTCTCTCTTTCTAAAAAAATCAATAAAAATAATGAAAAATGAAAATGACATCTCTTTATGTACCAAGGTGAAATGAATGCTTACATTTATACTTAAGAAAAAAATCATGGTGCAAAAATAGTTTGTGTCATATGTTATATGTTGTTTGGTAAAAATGTCATATATGTGTGTGCTTGCTTGCATATGTAGAAATTATCTTTGAAAGAATAAGTAAGAAACTCACCAGATGGCTAGAGGCTAGGCATAAGATGGAAAGTTTTCTAATTTATATTTTATTGATTATGCTATTACAGTTGTCCCAATTTGTTATCCCCTTCCTCCCTGCACCCTACCACCCTCCAGCATTTCCCTCCACCACTTAGTTCATGTCCATTGCTTGTATATATAAGTACTTTGGCTTCTCCAATTCCTATACTATTCTTAACCTCCCCCTGTCTACTTTGTGCCTACCTATTATAGTTCTTATTCCTTGTACCTCTTCCCCTCATTCTCCTCCTCCCCATCCCCACTGATAATCCTCCATGTGATCTCCATTTCTCTATTCTATTGCTGTTCTAGTTGTTTGCTTAGTTTTTGTTTCTGTTTTTTAGGTTCAGTTGTTGATAGTTGTGTTACTTGTCATTTTACTATTCGTATTTTTGATCATCTTCTATTTCATAGATAGGTCCATTTAACATTTCATATCATAAGGGCTTGGTGATGATAAAGTCCTTCAACTTGAACTTATCTGGGAAGCACTTTATCTGCCCTTCCATTCTAAATGATAGCTTGGCTGGATACAGTAATCTTGGGTGTAGGTCCTTGCTTTTCATGACTTGGAATGCTTCTTCCCAGCCCCTTCTTGCCTGTAAGGTTTCTTTTGAGAAATCAGCTGATAAACTAATGGGAACTTCTTTGTAGGTAACTATCTCCTTTTCTCTTACTGCTTTTAAGATTCTCTCCGTCTCTTCAATCTTGGGTTATTTAATTATGATGTGTCTTGGTGTGTTCCTCCCTGGGTACAATTTCTTTGGGACTCTCTGAGCTTCCTGGACTTCCTGGAAGTCTATTTCCTTTGCCAGATTGGGGAAGTTTTCCTTCATTATTTGTTCAAATAAGATTTCAATTTCTTGGTCTTCCTCTTCTCCTTCTGACACCCCTATGATTCAGATGTTGGAGCATTTAACATTGTCCCAGAGCTTTCTCAGCCTCTCCTCATTTTTTTTTTTACATTCTTGTTTCTTCATTCTGTTCCAGTTAGATGCTTATTTCTTCATTTTGTTTTGAATCCTTGGTTTGAGTACCAGTTTCCTTTATGGAAACTTTTTAATGCATATTATTTGGCCTCCTATTTGTAATTGCTTTTAAATAATTCTACATATCTTTTTACAATATATGGTATATACAAAATGAAGCATATGATATATTTATAAATTATAAACAACAATGGTATAATGAACACTTCTGAACTATATCTCAACTCAAGAATGAGATAACTATTAATAAATTTCCTCTGACTTTGAGGTATTCCACTGCCTTCTCTCATCAACTAATATGTCTTTCTGTTTATACAAATATGTGTTTAAGTGATTGAAATTTTTATCCTATTCTATTTTATCTCTCTACATGTTTAAATTTGCAAATTTTTTCTCATTTATTTGTTTACTCTCACTGTGCTTCTGCTGCTTCAGTGATAATTTTTGAATATTTATTATGTTTTTGTTATTCTATTTTATCCTATTTTTGAAAATTTTATTGAATTTATTGGAGTGACATTGGTTAATAAAATTATATAAGTTTTAGGTATACAATTCTATTAATACATCATCTGTATATTGTATTGTGTATTCATCACCCGTATTACAATTATTTAACTTAATGTCTGAACTTTAAAAATATATTAACCTCTTTCCCAATTTAATTGTGATCTCCATCTCTGTCTTAGTAACATATATTTCTCAGATTCTTTGAATTACCATTTTCTTCAACAGCCCAACTCCGTCTTGATTATTATGTTTTTATATATACCATATTTGTTTTTAAGTTGATGTATATCATTATCATTTTATTTGTTCCGTATTCCTTCTAGCTTGTCAAACTATCTTTCTGGGATCATTTCCTTTTTTCTAAGGTGTAGTTTATAGGTCAGTAGTTTTCAATTTCCTCTGTGCATCAGAGACACCTTAAGAAAATTTAAAAATATATGTATATAAATACCTGATCTCACCCCTATAGTTTTAGATTAATTTTGGCTGAGATAGGGACCAGGTATTGGTATTTAAAAAGAAGACATAAGCTCTCCTATTGATTCTAATGGGAACCCTGAGTTGAGAACAGCTGCTTTATAAGTTCCATATTTATTGTTATGTTGTTTACTACTTGTCTCCCTCACTAAAATATAAGTTTCAAGAGTGCAAAGATTTTTTTCACTTTTTTAAAAAGATTTTATTTATTTTTTGAGAAAGGGGAAGGGAATGAGAAAGAGAGGGAGAGAAACACCAATATGTGGTTGCCTCTCCCTTGCCCCCCACCAGGGACCTGGTCTACAACCCAAGTATGTGCCCTGACTGGGAATCGAACTAACGACCCTTCACTTCACAGTCCAGCGCTCAATCCACTGAGCCACACCAGCCAGGGATTACAACAGTAACAATCACATTGTAGCTGACCAAGAAATGTTTGTTGAGTAAATGAAAGAAAGTCATAAAAATAAGGTACATGGCACAAGGAGAGAAGAAGAGCAGTTGTCTCGTTTTGGTTAAGGAGTGGAAGAAAGAATCAGCAAGTTTTCATGATAGAGATAAAATGCAAACTTACCTTTGAAAGGTGAATATGAACTATCAGGCTATGAAAGCACAGAGATTTGAGATCTTGGTCCAATTTACAAATTATGAGCAGTTGTGTAAAAGTTGTACTTATGGTGGGAGAGGCTGAGTGATGAGAGATGAGAGAGAAAGTTAGATTACCAAGATGAGGTATACCATGAATGGGTAAGGAGTTGGGATTTGGAGAAAAATATGGAGGATCTGAACTAAGATAGTGATCCTGGTAACTGAAAGAAGTGAATGAAGTCTGTAAGTGTTGTTTATATATTACCCTTTCAGTGAGCCCTTCTATACTGACAACCTCTCCCCTCCCCATGTGCATTGCTAGCACACTTCCCTGCTTTACTTCTTCATGGCACTTGTCATGTTTTAGCATGTATTTTCTTAAAAATTATTACCTGATGCAAAATATAAGTCCTGTGGGGGCAGAAATTTCTGTCCATTTTGGTTATGGTTCTATCCTCAGGGCCTTTCCATATTAACTACTCAGTAAATATTTGTATGGCATGAATTAATGAAAATTTTGAATGCAGAGGGACTAAAAAAGATTACCATGTTTCAATGCTGCTGGATTTCTTTTTTAAATTCTATTTTTGTTGTTCAAGTACAGTTGTCTCCACTTTCCTGCCACTACTTTCACCTTCCCCACCCACACCCACCTTCAATTCTACCCCCTTTGGCTTTGTCCATGGGCCCTTTATACATGTTCCTTGACCTCTCTTCCCCTTCTTTCTCCCATTGTCTCCCTCCCCCCACCCCTCTGGTCACTGTTTGTTCTTTATTTCAATGTCTCTGGTTATATTTTGCTTGCTTGCTTATTTTGTTGATTAGTTTCCACTTATAGGTGAGCTCATATGGTATTTGTCCCTCACCACCTGGCTTATTTCACTTAGCATAATGCTCTCCAGATCCATCCATGCTGTGCAAAGGGTAAGAGTTCTATCTTTCTCACTGCTGCATAGTATTCCATTGTGTAAATGTACCACATTTTTGATCCACTCATTTACTAATGGGCACCTAGGCTGTTTCCAGCACTTGGCTATTATAAATTGTGCTGCTATGAACATCGGGATACATGTTCTTTTGAATTGGTGTTTTAGGATTCTTACAGTATAATCCCAACAGTGGAATTGCTGGATGAAAAGGCAGTTCCATTTTTAGTTTTCTGAGGAAATTCCATACTGTTTTCCATAGTGGTTTTACCAGTCTGCGTTCCCACCAACAGTGCACTAAGGTTCCCTTTTTTCTGCAACCTCTCCAGCACTTGTTGTTTGCTGATTTGTTTATGATGGCCATTGTGACTGGTATGAAGTGGTATTTCATAGTGGTTTTAATTTGCATCTCTCTGATACGTGCCACTGGTTTTCTGATAATGCATTGGTTATTTTTTTCTAGAGCATTTCTCAAATATAATTAAGCCTCAATACTGTAAGCTCCTTATTTTCTATATCTATTCATTGATTACCACAATATCCTCTAAGTCAACTTCCCTGCCTCTAGATGGCACCAGTACAACCCATTTTCCATATTCTGGTTTGAATCATTACTATAATTTCTGGATTGAAATTTTTCTTTGGTTTTCTGTTTTCTTCATAAGTAAAGTCAAAGTCCATAACATGAAATGCAAGGTTTTTCCTTCTCTGGCCTCTTATCCAGACTTATCTGTTATCACTGCTCCTTTCACACTATACTTCATTGTTCCCTTTTATTTATTCATTCAATCATTCATTCAACCTTAAACAAGTATTTATTGAGCACCTTTAGAGATACGGTCTATTGCAGATTTTTAGTATGTACCAGTCAATGGGATAGCCAGAGTTACTACATTGCCTCCTCTTTACTGATTATTATTGTCACATTATAGTGCTGGTAGCTGTTTGTGTTTGTTTCTCCCACTAGTTAGAGGATCTTGAATTGCAAGACTGTGTCTTATTCTTCTTTATATGAGCAATATTAGGAATGGAGCCTTATGCTGAGTGATTGTTCAAAATCAGTTGGTTGAATGACAAGATATGTCAAAATATTGAAATGAACTGTAAAATTATTAGCAAAAGTAAGGACCTTGTGCTGGTCCCCATCATTGCCCTGACTGAATTTTTGTCCTTTATTTGTTCAACAAACATTAACAATCACCTTTTTGTGCTAGGCTCTTATGCATTTAAATGTCACCTTTAGCCCTTGAGCCCCTACATTGAAGGCCTCTGGATATAGCATAGTGTTTGGGACATGGTAAGTGCTTGGTATACACTTGTGGATTGACTGACAGTAATCACAAAAGAGAAAAGCTAGGGTCCATATTTTTAGCCTATAATTGCTTTCTGGAGGTAGTGACAATAGGCAATTCAATATTGAACTTTTAATCAGAAGATTATTCTAGTTACTGTATTGAAACATTTTGTAAGTTGCCATTTTCTTCATGGGGGAGAGTATGTAAGTATATAAGAATACTTTCTAAATGAGTTCTCCTTTATTTATTTGGAAATTCAGTATGACATGTAACTCTCCAGATATCATTCCAAGACAAACATGATTCAGATTTAATATTTAAAAAAATTTTGAAATCAAAATATGCCACTTATAAAAATTAACATTTTTTTCAAAATAGTATGCCAAAAAACAGTAAACTGCTATGGCAAATATGTAACTGTAGACATCCAAGAGTTAAGGGAGGACTAAGGGTAAGGGAGGTATTTAAAAAGCTGAATCAAGAAGGCAAGGTGACAAAAAATATGTGGGGTTTGGCAGAGATGCTGCAGTTCCTGGGATGAGTAGAGCTAGAATTTGAAAATAAAAATTAACTGACTTCCAGCCCGTTTACATCTCTATCCAGGTTCTGATCTGTGAGAGAACCAATGAAATAAGGTATTGCAAGAGCTTGCTAGAGAGGAACAGGAAGCTGCCTGGAGTGAAAATGAGAAGAGGGTGGGTGGTGGCAGAAGCTAAGGCTTTCGGCAAACAAAAGAAAATAGCACTTCCGGTCACACCATCATCGCGTCCCGGCTTTCTTCATCAAGGTGAGTGTAAAGGAAGGGACGGTAATTCTCGCAGGTGAATCCCCAAACATGGCCAGAGGATGTTTCCTCCTTGCTTCAACATGGGGTGAAAAGAAGAATTCATTCCCAGAGTACGAAGGATGTTTATGACCTAGTTGTTTTGATCGCTTCACTATCTCCTCTCCCCTAATCCTCCGGAGATGGCACGCCATCATCCCCTCCCATTTCTGACTTTTGTGGTTCTTTTATCGCTGGTGATTCTTAACCTTTCCTCTTTATCTCGGATCCTCTTCCTGGTATTTCTGGGCCTGGATCGTTCCCTCTACCACAGAATTCTTTCTTATCTCTTATTCCTTCCTCCCACACCACCCCCGTTAAGCCTCAGAACTTTTGCAGACTCCTTCTCCCACTCTGAACCTACATTCTTCCTTTTTTCCTTTCCCATCCCAGTATTTTACTTCCCCTGAAGGCTTATTTCTCCTGTCCCTCTCCTGCGGAGGCCCGCGAATCATATACTTTACGAAATCAACTGTGACTTCACTTTCAAGGTCGAAGCTATTTCTTTTTTAAAAAGTAAGCAAAGAAACAGAAATTTTAGAGCCCTAAGAGATAATGAGACATGTTAAAATTATTATGTCCTTTTATTTACATTTTACTCTCGATAAAATTACACTTTAGGTAGGTATTGCACTGGTTTCAGCCATCTACTCATGACTTTTTTATACTTTTAAATTTTGGCATAGAACTGAATCCCCAAATTTTCAGAGTGGCCCATATAGCAGGTTTTGCCTATACCTGGTGTCAGCTTTAGAAGGTGAGAGCTTTTTCATCCCCTTTAGAACCTCTCATAGAGCAGAAATGGTTGACAGATATGACATCCAATTACAAATCTATTATTTTGTGAGTTGGGTTTATTATGAAAATCATTTTCTGGTCCTAGGTAGTAACAATGAACAGCAAGCTGGCAGATTTCTTAGACAAAAATTTTTCCTAGGGGTTTTGCAAGTATTATCTATTTTCATGCATTGTGAACTCTGTTTTGTTCATATATTGCAATGTGAAATATATTTTTCTGTTTCATTTATCATGTGTAATTTATCTGGCAAGAACATTAGTTAATAGTCACAATGTAGTTACCCAAGGGAAGGCAAATCATCATTAAATTTACAATGAACTTCAGGGTTTTCAACCTCTAAAGAATAATTTCACTAAGTATCTCTTTGAACAAGCAGTTTATTCCCTTATCCTCTTGTAAACTACTGTGTTATGCTTGTCAAAACAAGAGGTGATTCTTTTTTCTAGGCCATTTTCACTTCTTTTAGAATAAACAAGGTAGAGATTTTATCACATTAAAACATTAGGAACCTTTTCAAAGGGTACTGCTGATGTCTCTATTCTCTATTCAAATCATAATTACACGGTATTTAAATATCACACTGCCTTCAACCCACTGTGCATCCATCCATCCATCCATCCAATATTTTTTATTGAATAACTCTTATGTGCCAATATTCTAAGCCTTGAGGATACAACAGTGGAAAATAAAAACAAAAACTTTCCATAAATTTGGAAAAGACATGTTTTCATTTTCATTTGTCTCAAGGTAGTTTTTAATTTTCCTGGTAGTTTAGTAGCATGTTGTTTAGTGTCCACGTATTTGTGTTTTATTCCAGTTTTCTTCCTGTACTTGATTTCCAGTTTCATGCCATTATGGCCAGAAAAGATTTCAGTCTTCTTGAATTTATTGAGGTTTGTTTTGTGGTCTTATATTCTCATGGAGAATGTGCACTTGAAAAAATGTGTAGTCTGCAGTTTTTGGATGAAATGTTTTATAAATGTTTATTAAGTTGATCTGGTCTAACATGACCTTTAAGGCCATTATTTCCTTATTAATTTTCTGTCTGGATGATCTACCCATTGATATGGGTGGCAAAGAAAATGGGGATGGGGAGGACTGAATGTGGAAGGTGGGTAGTGGGTAGGGCAGGGGAGAGTAGTGGGGGAAATGGGGAAAATTGTAATTGAACAACAATAAAAAATAAAATCAAATCCCCTAACATCATTGTATTACTGTGAATTTCTCCCTTTATGTCCATCAATATTAGCTTTATATTTTTAGGTGCTCCTATGTTGGGTAAGCAGATATTTATGATTATTATATCCTCCTCTTGAAGTGACTCCCGAAAACAAAGTCTTTTAAACTATAACTGAGAGACAGACAATAAATGAATATATAATAAATATGTACCAGGTTGTGATGGGGAGGGCTGCATTATTTTAGAAAGGATAGTCATGAAGGCCTCTGGGTAATGCAACATTTGAACAAAAACCTAAAAAAAGTGAGGGCATGAACCATATAGATATTTGTGGGAAAACAGAATGTATCTTTGTCAGTGTCTCTACCTTTGTTGACTACTCCACTTTGTACACACCCCACCACCTCACTTTTCTACATAGTGTTAATGCAACACTCTGGATACTTAACTAATCTAATCCATTCACATAAATTCCCCACATTCCCTTCCTCCTGGATAGCTTCTTGCTGACATTTAGGTGAATTGTCAGTTACTAGTCCCTCTAGGAAGACATATCTCTATCTCTACCCTCAGTTTGTTTCTTTGTGGTACACTGTGTTCATATGTTGCCCATAAATGTTTGGTATGGTAAGTGGAAATGAATTCACTGCTTGTTTTTTACAGACAACCTTTTAAATATAGTTGGCCACCTTATGTTAAAAACCACACTCTAAGGTCAGCATTATCATTGTCATTTGGTGGTAAAAAACAAGGCTCAGACATAGACAATAACCTGCTAAATGGTGGTAGAATTCATGGAATTAAGGCCTGTAAGGTAATCATTTCTGGTCTGGTTCCGTCTTTCTCCCTGTCTGTCAGTCTGTCTCTGTTTATTAATGGGAAATAGAAAATACATGAAATATTTTATTATAAGACATAATCTGGATATAGGAATTTCATTTTTAAAGTTTGCTTTCACAAGTCAGACTATGTCAGGTGCTTGAATTACATTTTTGTTATAGAACTGACATGTGTAATGAGTCTTTTTACTTGAACACTTTCTAATAAAAAGTTTAAACAAGTATAAGTTGAAAAAGATTACAATGATAACTTCACTCTTAATTTTTTGAGGAACCTACATACTGTTTTCCATAGTGGCTGTACCAGTCTACATTCCTACCAGCAGTGAATGAGGGTTACTTATTCTCTATGACTTTTCCAACACATGTTATTACTTGTCTTGTTGATAACAGCCATTCTAACTGGTATGAGGTGGTATCTCATTGTAGTTTTGATTTGCATTTGAGCATCTTTTCATACATTTGTTGGCCATTTGTATGTCTTCCTGGGAGAAGTGTCTGTTCAGGTACTCTGCCCATTTTTTAATTGGATTGTTTGTTTAGTTTCGAGTTGTATGAGTTCTTTATGTATACTTGAAACAAATATAATCTCATTAACCAATGTCACCCCAATAAATTTAATAATACAATAAACATTTTTATACTCTGAACCTAGACTCAAAATTGTTAACATTTGCCATATTAAGTCACTTGTTCACTCATTTGCTCACTTTATCCATTCATCCATCCATCCATCCATTTTTTGTTGCAGTATCTATTTTGGTTGAATCATTTGAGATTTGCAGACATTATTTCTAAGTAAACTTAAATACATGCAGAATGATGCTCATATCATAAGTATATGGCTCAAAGTATTTTCACAATGTAAACACACCTGCATAACCACCATGGACATTAAATAACAGAACATAATCCCATACAGCAATATTTTCACTGATACTTCTCTTAGGGCAAGGGACATAAAGGAAAGAATAAACAAATGGGACTACATGAAATTAAAAAGCTTCTGTATGGTAAAAGAAAACATAAAAAAATGAAAAGGGAACCAACTATATGGGAAAGCATATTTGTCAATGACACCTCAGACAAGGGTTTGATATCCAAAATATATAAAGAACTCACATGGTGCCACACCAGGAAGACAAACAATCCAATTAAAAAATGGGCAAAGAACCTGAACAGACACTTTTTCAAGGAAGACATATAGAGGGCCCAGAGACTTACGAAAGGATGCTCAGCAACACTAGCCATCAGACGGATGCAAATTAAAACCACTATAAGGTACCATTTCACACCAGTCACAATGGCCATCATAGACAAATCAGCAAGCAATGAGTGTTGGAGAAGATGTGGAGAAAAGGGAACCCTGGTGCACTGTTGGTGGAATGCAGACTGGTGCAGCTGCTGTGAAAAACAGTATGGAATTTCCTCATAAAACTAAAAATGGAACTGTCTTTTGACCTGGCAATTCCACTGCTGGAATTATACCCTAAGAATCCTGAAACACCAATTCAAAAGAACTATGTACCCCAATGTTCATAGCAGCACAATTTACAATAGACAAGTGTTGGGAGCAACCTGGGTAACCATCAGTAAATGAATGGATCAAAAATGTGGTACATTTACACAATGGAATACTACTCAGCTGAAAGAAGGAACTCCACCTTTCACAGCAGCATGGACAAAACTGGGGAATATTTTGCTAAGAGAAATAAGCCAGGTGGTGAAACACAAATACCATATGATCTCACCTATAAATGGAAACTAATCAACAAAACAAACAAGCAGGCAAAATATACAGAGACATGGAAATTAAGAACAAACTGACAGTAACCACAGGGGAGGTGGGAGAGAATAATGGGGGTAAAGGGGGTAAGGGTTTTCAGGAACATCTATAAAGGACACATGGACAAAACCAAGGGGGTGTGGGATGAATGGTGGGAGGTGAGGATGTCCGGGGTGGGAGGGGAGTGCTGGGGAAAATGGAGACAACTATACTTTAACAACATCAGGAAACATTAAAAAACAAACCAAGGAAACAACTAGAACAGGAACAGAATCACAGAAATGGAGATTAAATGGAGGGTTATCAGTGGGGAGAGTGAGAGGCAAAATGGGGTAAAAAGGTACAGGAAATAAGCATAAATGGTAGGTACAAAGTAGACAGGGGAATGTTGAAAATAGTATAGGAAATGGAGAAGCCAAAGAACTTATATGTGCAATCCATGGACATGAACTAAGGCACAGGAGAATGTGGGATGGAGGTGGGGTCCAGGGCAGAGGATAAAGAGGAGAAAAAATGGTACAACTGTAATAGCATAATCAATAAAATATACTTTAAAAAGAATAAAAAAGGAAGAAGGAACTCCTACCCTTCACGACAGCATGGATAGAACTGGAGAGTATTATGCTAAGTGAAATAAGCTTGGCAGTGAAAGACAAATACCATATGATCTCACCTATAAGTGGAACCTAATCAACCAACCAACCAAAGAAACAAATGAGTGAAATAGAACCAGAGACATGGAAATACTGAACAAACTGACAGTGACCACAGGGGAGGAGACAGAGGGATAGGAGGGCAAAGAAGGGGAAGGGGCAAGTCAAGGAACATTAATAGAGGACTTGTGGGCATGGAAAATGGGGTGGGGATTGACTGGGATGGGGAGGCAAGGCAGGGGAGAGCAATGAGGGGGAAAGGTGGGACAGCTGTAACTGAATAACGATAAAAAAAAGCAGAACATGATTGGTATCTGAAAGACTTTGAAATATATCCTCTCCCAGTCACAAATAAACTCCAAATTAATCACAATCCTTGATTCTATCACTGTATAATAAGTTTTGCCTGTTTTTAGATTATATGAAAATACAATAACAGTTTGCATTTTTCTATGTTTCAATTTTTGGCTTAAGATTTTGTTTTTGAGATTCATTCATGTTATTGGATGTAGTAGTAATTCCTTCATTCTCATTGATATGTATTCCATTGTGTGACTATACCGCAATAGATGGTTATTTCGGTTGTCTCCACTTTTGGACTGTAAATAGTACTGTGAACATTTTAGTACATGTTTTTTTGTGTGATATATGCACACAATTCTGTTGGGCATATACCTAAGAGTAGAATTGCTGAATATAGGTTATGTATATGATGAACTTTAGTAGATATTGTCAACCATTTTCCTAAGGTGGTTTTACTAAAAAACTCCCAAGAGAAATTTTTAAGAGTTCCAGTTTCACTAAAATATTGCCAGCATTGTCAGTGCTTTTTGCTTTTCAAGAAAAAGGAAGTAATCAGTCTAGTGATTATAAATGATACTGTATTTTAATTTGCATATCTCATGATATATGTACATCTTTCTGTATGTTCATTGGCCTGGATATCTTTTTATGAAGTGCCTATTCAAGCCTTTTTTACTGTTTTTTTTTTTAGACTGTCTTTTTCTTATTGATTTGTAGGTGATTTTTCTATATTAATGATGTGAATATTTTGTCATATATATTTATTGCAAGTCTGAGTTGCTAGCTTTTCAGTCTTTCAGTGGTGGCTTTGATGAACAGAATATGTCAATTTTAATATTGTTTAATTCATAATTTTCCCCTTTATGGCTAGTACTTGTCCTGATTAAGAAGTCTGTCTCAAGGTCATGAAGATATTTTTCTATGTTGTGTTACTGTTTAATTTCTTATTTATATTTACAATTCATTTGTAATTGATTTTTGTGTATGTTGCCAATGTGCATTCTGGGTATGTATGACTTTAAGGCTTTTTTTTTTTTTTTGGTCAAAATGGACATCCAGTCAACCTCATACCACTTATTGAAAGGATCATTCTTCTCTTCTACAGTGTCATCTTTTTAATAAATCAGATGATTAGGTTATGTATGTAGATTTTTGGATTCTACTCACTTTGATTTATTTCTCTATCTTTGTATGAGTACCACTGTCATAATTAATATAACTTTATAATAAACCTTATATGTGTCACTAAATCCTACAGCTTTGTTCTTTTTCTTCAATACTGCCTTGGTTATTCTTGGCCTTTTGTATTTCCATTTCCATTTTAGAATCAGCTTGTCAATATCCACAAAAATTCTTGTTGGAATTTTTATTGAGATACCACTTAATAGATCAATTAAGAAGATGTATCAATTCAACCCAGAATATTTCAGTGTTGTAATATTTCATCTTCTAATATTAGGAACATTTTGTAAATAATTTTTATCATCATCTTACCAAGAAAAATTAACAATAATTTCCCACTATCATCTAATACTTAATCCATTTTGAAAATTTTCCCCAGGCCTGTTATAGCTTGTATTGAAAAGTCATCATTCAACCTAGATTAATGTATTTTTATATTTGAGATTTTATTGTTATTTTCTGTATTTTGTTGAACTTGTGGATATGTATATATTTAGGACCTTTCAGTTCATTGCAGTCATTTCTTCTGTTGCTCAAACTGTCCAGTTTGGAAGGGGACAGTTAGAGCCCCTTCACATTGGATTCTGTCTCTTTTCTTTTATTACTGAAATTTTCAAATATATTTAAAGTAGAAACTAGTAAATAAACATGCATGTATCCATTCCCCAGCTTCAACAGTTAATACCATTTTGCCAATTTTGTATGGTCTTTTCTCCTTACTCACTTTTTTCACTGATGTATTTTAAAGCAATCCCCATCATTATGTCATTATGCAGGTAAATAACTCATTATGCATCCCTAGCTCATAGGTGCATTATATTAAGTAATCACTAAGCATTTATACTTAATAAGATAAATGATAATTCCTTATATCATCTAATGCTCTATTTATATTCATATTTCTATGATTGTCTTAAAGATGTCATATAGCAGTAGCTTTGTTAAATCTGTATCCAAACAAGGGCTGTTTATTGCCACTGGAAATTTTTCTCTTAAGTCTCTTTTCCTATAAAACCCTTTATAGCTCCTTCTATTTTGAAGATCACTGATTTATTAGAGAAACTAAGTCATTTCTCCTATTGAGGAATGGATTTAGATGATTACTTCCTTGAGGTGACATTTATTTTCCCATTCCCATGTCTCCTGTTCACTGACATTTAGATCAAGAGGCTTGATTAGAATCAGTTTCAGGGGGGTTTTTTATTTATTTATTTTTAAAGATAGGGGAAGGGAGAGAAACATCAATGTGTGGTTGCCCCTCGTGTGCCCCCTACGGGAGGTGGGGGAACCTGGCCTGAAACCCAGGGATATATACCCTGACTGGGAATTGAACCCATGACCCTTTGGTTCCCAGGCCCGCACTCAATCCAATGAGCTACACCAGCCAGGGCTCAATTCTTTTTTAAGGGAAAGAATAATTTCAGACGGTGATGTGCATTTTCTATTTCATTTCATCATATCTGGTTTTATCTTTTTAACTAATGCTGGGATCAATTGGTGTTTTCAGGGTTTTTTAGCCTGATCTCTCCATTGTAGAGTCTCCTACCAAACCGTTTCCTGTTGGGCTTGGCAGCCATTGAAGATAATTGTCTAAATTCATCATTTCAATAGTGGTTGAAAAATAGTAGTCTAATTCTTTCGATCCTTCTGCTCTTAATAGCTGGAATTATTTCATTAAAGAGAACTTTACCTTATAGCTATTTTGTCATGAAATATATTTCATAAAAATAAACTCAGGATACATTCAATACTATTTTGTAGTAGTGTCAGGTGTACAGCATAGTAGTTAGATAGTCATATAGTTTACAAAGTGTTCCCCCCAATATTTCCAGTACCCACCTGGCACCACACAGTTAATACAGGATTATTGACTATATGACCTATGCTGTACTTTATATCCTCATGACTGTTTTGTAACTACCAATCTGCACTTCTCAATCCATCCACTGTTTTTGCTTAGTCCCCCAACCCTCCTTCTCGCTGGCTTACATCAGTCTGTTCTCTGTATTTATGAATCTATTTCTGTTTTGTTTGTTCATTTATGTTGTTCTTTAGATTCCACATGTAAGTGAAATTATATGGTATTTGTCTTTCTCTAACTGACTTATTTCACTTAGCATAATACCCTCTAAGTCCATCCACACTGTCACAAATGGTGAGATTTCATTCTTTTCTGTGGCCAAGAAATATTCCATTGTATTTGTGTACTACAGCTTTTTTTATCCACTCATCTATTGATGGGCATTTCAGTTGCTTCCATAGCTTGGCTATTTTAAGTAACACTGCAATGACATAGAGGTGCACATATTCTTATGAATTAGTATTTGGGGGCTCTTCGGAATATATAACCAGAAGTGAGGTGCCTGGGTTATAAAGCAGTTTTGTTTTTAATTTTCTTGAGGTCCTTCTATACTGTTTTTCAGAGTGGTTGCACCAATCTGTATTCCCAACAACAGTGCATGAGGGCTTCTCCACATTCTTGCCAACACTTGTTGTTTGTTGATTTATTTTTTTAATTATATTTTATTGATTATGCTATTACAATTGTTCCATTTCTCCCCCATCCTTCCCCTCCACCCTTCACAGCCCCTCCCACCCACATTCCCCCCTTTAGTTCATGTCCATGTTTCATAAGTTTTTTAGCTTCTACTTTTCCCACACCATTCTTGCCCTCCCCCTGTCTATTTTCTACCCACCGTCAATGCTGCTTATTCTCTGTACCTTTTCCCCCTCTCTCCTCCTCCCACTCCCCTGTTGCTAACCCTCCACGTGATCTCCATTTCTGTGTTCCTGCTCCTGGTCTAGCTGTTTGCTTAGTTTGCTTTTGTTTTAGGTGTGGTTGTTAATATCTGTGAGTTTACTGTCTTTTTACTGTTCATATTTTTTATCTTCTTTTTCTTAGATAAGGCCCTTTAACATTTCATATAATAAGGGCTTGGTGATGATGAACTCCTTTAACTTGACCTTATCTGAGAAGCACTTTATCTTCCCTTCCATTCTAAATGACAGCTTTGCTGGATAGAGCAATCTTGGATGTAGGTCCTTGCCTTTCATGACTTGGAATACTTCCTTCCAGCCCCTTCTTGCCTGGAAGGTCTCTTTTGAGAAATCAGCTGACAGTCTGATGGGAACTCCTTTGTAGGTGACTGTGCCCTTATCCCTTGCTGCTTCTAGGATTCTCTCCTTCATTTTAATCTTGGCTAATGTAATGATGATGTGCCTTGGTGTGTTCCTCCTTGGGTCCAACTTCTTTGGGACTCTGAGCTTCCTGGACTTCCTGGAAGTCTATTTCCTTTGCCAGATTGTGTAAGTTCTCCTTTATTATTTGTTCAAATAAGTTTTCCACTTGTTGCTCTTCCTCTTCCCCTTCTGGCACCCCTATAATTTGGATGTTGGGACATTTAAAGATGTCCTGGAGGTTCCTAAGCCTCTCCTCATTTTTTTGAACTCTTGTTTCTTCATTCTTTTCTATTTGGTTGTTTCTTTCCTTCTTCTGGTCCACTCCATTGATCTGAGTCCCAGTTTTCCTCCCATCACTATTGGTTCCCTGTGAGTTTTTCTTCATTTCACTTAGTGTAGCCTCCATTTGTTCCTCTAATTTGTGACCAAAATCAAGCAATTCTGTGAGCTTCCTAATCACCAGAGCTTTGAACTGTGCTTCTGATAGGTTAGCTACCAGTGCTATGAGCTCTGCATCTGATAGGTTGACTACCTCCTGGTCGCTCAGATGAATTAGCTCCGGGGCCCCAGTCTGTTCTCCCTTTTGAGCCATCCTTGGTTTTGGCTTTTTTGTTTTTGTCTGGTCTCAGCTGTTACGTAGTGAGGGGCGGAGCCTTAGGCGTTCACCAGGGCAGGACAGTCCAGTCGCTGGATTGTGATGCTGGATGTGGGGGCAGGGTCCGAAAGGGATCAATGGCGCTTGCTTCGCTCTCTCTTGGATTCCAGTCCCTTCAGCCTCTTTCCCCTATCAAATTGGGTCCTTCTGATGCTGATTTTCATGTGGGTGGGCCTGCACAAGCTCCAGGACCCTGTGGGTCTCCCCAGCGAACTCTCCTGTGGGGCTGGGACTCCCTCCAGACACCTCAGCACCTACAAGTATTTTCAATGGGTGCTTTTAGGCTTCAATTCCCAGTGCTGGGGCTCTGCATCACGCAGTCTGTCTTGCTGCCTGTTTTCACCTGGTTTATCTGTGCACAAATGTGTGTCTGCGGTCTCCTGCCATATGCGCCCTGCCTGGCCTCCCCGTGTTCAGCAATACCACCGCCTGTGCGCCTGGAGTGACTGAGCGCCTGGGACCACCACCAGCTTATCCCGCCGTGATCTGACTCCGCTGGCCACGGACTCTGCTGGCTGCTGACTCCGCCCCTCTTACCCATCTAGGTGAATCATTGTTGTCGGACTCCCACACAATTCAACTTTCTCTCTGTCCTGGTTGGGTTTTCTTTTTTTTTGGTTCTATATTTTTGTTGTCCTTGATCTTGGTTGTGAGAGGAGGCATAGCGTGTCTAGCTACACCTCCATCTTGGCCGGAAGTCTGTTTGTTGATTTATTGATGGTGGCCATTCTGACAAGTGGGAGATGGTATCTCGTTGTGGTTTTCATTTGCATTTCTCTGATGATTAGTGATATTGAGCATCTTTTCATATGTCTGTTGGTCATCTGTATGTGTTCTTTGGAGACATGTCTATTCAGGTCCTTTGCTCATTTTTAAATTGGATTGTTTGTTTCCTTTGTGTGGAGTAGGATGGGTTCTTTATAAATTTTGGATATTAGCCCCTTATCAGATGTATCAGTGAATATGTTCTCCCATTCTGTGGGATGTCTTATTATTTTGTTGATGGTTCCTTTTGCTGTGCAAATTTTTTTTAGATTGATATGATCCCATTTGTTTATTTCTAAAAGAAAGTAAGGATAAATGCTTCTTTTTTTCATTTGTCAACTTTCAGAGTAGTGAGTTGGTTTTCAAGAGACCATTATTGCTTCCTTTAATTACATTAGAAATTCATGGATTTTCATGTATTTTATGTGTACTCATTGTGATTTTTTTATGCTCAAACTGTGTCATCTTAAAAATTAGGAGCCCTGTATCCTTTTTACATGATCTCATTAGTTTACTTGCTTTCTGACACAAGATATTTTAGGCTCATATGTATACTGCCTGCCCCAGCCCTAGAAATCAGTCATTTTGTGAGGAATCATGTATTCTTCCAGTAGGGATTGGGACTTAGAAACCAAGATGTGAATGCTCATGGGTTATTATTCTTTTAATGCCTTTTTTGTGCTCTTTTGTTCACCATTTTGAATACATTTCAATGACTCCACCAGCACTCTATTGAAAATCAATTAAGCATGGCTTTCTTTCATTTGTTTCTGTAGCCATTCATTTAGCAAAAAAAAAAAATTATAGAACATTTACTGCTATGTATCTGGTCTTATGCCAGGTAAAGGGGATGTGAAGTTAAATCTGATTAGTTTCCTGTCCTTGATGAAGATTCATTACAGTTGGAATGTGAGTAAATAATGTCTAAAGAATATGATCACTACTATGGTAGGCATAGGTAAGTGGAAGTGACAGGCTGTTGGGAGCAGAGTGACCATGTTGCTTTGGAAAGGAGGGATAATGCTTGATATTGGGTGTGTAGAAGCCATATGAAGGTAGAGGAATTATAATTGTTGTTCCAGTCAGAAGAAACTGGAAGAGTGGGGGTATCTTGATAGATTCAAGGAAAGACATCTGTGTAGTTGTTTATAACTGGAACAAAATTTTATGTAGGGGAGGAAAGACAAAACTGAGGCATGGGTAGAGGCCATAATATTGAGAGCCCCGGTCAAGAGAGAGAACTAATACTTCACTATGAAGGCTATAAGAGAGAAGTAATTGAATTATCTCAGGCAATTGTCTTAAGTCCCCTCTGTGATGTACTGAGGAGATACTGGGTGGGTGGATGGGAAAGGTCATTAGGAGACTGGTAAGGAAGGGAAAGGTGTAGCTGTGCAAGACAGAAATACTGTCATGTTTAAACACTGTACCCTGTGTGTGTAAGTGGTTTGGGGGAGAGTCATGTGTGTATTATGTTATAATATATGGAAATTATACATGTATACATACACACAACTCACAACACACAAGGTTCAGTGTAATGTGACATATACATATTTAATATGTGTAAATAGATCTGTGTATATACAGGTTACATAATGTTGCATGTCTATAAATCTCTATGTGCATGTATATTGAGGGGCTGTCTCATTGCCACAGGTCTAAAATAAAGAATAGTTCAGTGGAGATACATTTTCCAAGGAAAGCTAAAGAATGGGAAAGGGTTAACAAAGACTCTTTCTTTGGCCAAACTTTAGTCATGCTCCTCTGAGTTCTGTTTTGAACTAGACCTTGTCCTTGAGCATTGTGTTTTGCCTGCCTAGCCCAGTTTTAGAAAGAATACTGCTAAGTCAATTTAGTGGGAACCCCCCCTCTCATCCTTGATATCTGATCACCCTTGTCTGCCTTCAGCAAGAATTCTAAGTCAATTTGGTGATAATCCTCCTATCCTTGATGTGTCCTCCCCCTCCCAAATCTTCTCCTTGGGTGTAAGCTTTCTTTATTGTATTCAGAGTTGAGTCCAATCTCTCTTCCCTTTTACAATAGTCTTGACAGCTATTGCAATAGTCCTTAATAAAGTCTTTCCTATCATTTTAACAGGTGTCAGAGTAATTTTTTCTTCAATAGGCCACATCAAAACTTTTGCTTATTGCGCTGTTCTTCAAAGCTCCATCAGGCAGCACTGATGCCCAGTTGTGTAACTTTGAGTAATCTGAGAATTCTTCCTCCTCTTCTTCCTGGAATTTCCAGGGAGAAGGAGTGAGACAATTGCTCACCTTCTCCCACAGGTTAGAATGTAGCTTTAAAAGTTGTCTCTGGGAGGGTGGAATGATTGAAGATGATTATCTCTTTTTATATGTTTCTCTGTACCAGGCATTTGTATACTAATGAATATGTATTACATTTGTCTTTTAAAACTACTATTTTGAACTTTTTAACATAAAATATGATTTTTATTTACATGGGTTACATAAGATGTAGACTGAGAGGGTTCTATTAGATTAGAGGTATAGCGGAAACCAGGCCAGTGAGTGTGTATGGATCAGTGTTGGTGAAAGCTAAAGTGCAGAGGGCTAATAATGTAATTGGTCAAGGTGTTGATGGATTGCGGACTATTGTGTGAAGGGTCTTGTCTGTGAATAGATATACTACAAAATGTATATTTTTAGGGTTAGAGATTTGAATATGTTTTTATGCTTTCGGGATAGGAGCTGATAAAAACAGAAAGGTTGAAAATATTGGTGGGAAAGGGGATAACTAGAAGCAAGAGTGGTGTAGAGAACATGTAGAAGGACTGGCCATTAATAAGAGAAAGGGCATCACTTCTGACATCAGAGTTAAGGAGGATCAGAAAGGCATGTTATTGAGGTTTTGGAAAGGTAAAAATTGAGAGAGTTTTTTTTCTTGGTGTCCCTATATTCCCAGTGAATAAGGTAGTAAGGGTATTTTGCAGTGTGAGAGGAGATAGATGGCCAGGAGCCAGAGGCCAAAAAGAAGAAGGTTGCAACCTTTTTTAGGAAATGAGAGATTGATGGGCAGTAATGTGCATCTTTCTAAGTTACAAATAAAGTGTTTTTAGTTTTGTCTTTTTTCAATTTGTGCTGAGCTACCAAGAAGGGGGAGCAGGGAAGGCAAACACTGCATCTGATTTTAGTGTGGTGAGTTGGTGGTGATGATTATGGGTAGTAGAAGGTGTGAGGGGCTAAGTGGATTGTTGAGGTTACTAATGAGATTTGTCGAGGTTATAGAACATGGGATCTAATCTCATTAGGAAAGAGTGTATACTCAATAGAATTGTATGGAACCTGAGAAAAAGAAGCTGTGTGAATATGTGGGTGGATGTAGGGGAAGTTGTATAGATACTTCAAAACCCAAAGAGTAGATGTTAAAAGGTGGAAAAGCAGACAAGAAATTGCAGTCAGAGTAAAATATTGGAGTTTAAGATTTCAGAGGAGCCCTGGCTGGTGTGGTTTAGTGTATTGAGCGCAGGCCTGTGAACCAAGGGGTGGCCTGTTCGATTCCCAGTCAGGGCATATGCCTGGGTTGCAGGCCAGGTCCCCAACAAGGGGCACATGGGAGGCAACAGCACATTAATGTTTCTCTCCCTCTCTTTCTTCCTCCCTTCCCCTCTCTAAAATAAATAAATAAATAAATAAATAAATCTTTTTAAAAAAGGATTTCAGAGGAAAAGTAGCACTGAATGATGACAAGGTTCAATGGGTGGGTGAGTTACAGTAGAGGAGGTCAGAACTGTGAAGCTGGAGATGATGGACAAGTTTGCTGTGGAATTGTCAAAGGTAGTGAGAAATATATAAGGTGTAAGAGTATATGGGAAGATGGTATATTTTGTAGAAGAGATAAGTGTAGCTGACAAGCAGATGGCATGACAATCAAAGGAGCAGAGATTTTCACAGCAGGGCTGAAGATAGGGAATGTAAGCAGCAAAGGCTTGCATGAGTATTTGCCCTTAACCAGCTTTGCACCTGATCCCTTCCAAGGGTGTCCAGCCCACAGTACATGGGCTGTATGCAGCCTAGTATAGCCATGAATGCAGCCCAACACAAAATCATAAATTTAAATTTACTTAAAAATCTTTTTTTTTTTTTTGCTCTTCAGTTTTCATTAGTGTTTGTGTATTTAATGTGTGGCCCAAGACAACTCTTCTTCTTCTAGTGTGGCCCAGAGATGCCAAAAGATTGGACCCCCATGGTGTTCCTGGCTATTTTTTATTCCATTTTTCTTCTTGGTTATTGGAAAAATATTTTCCCAGGATCCTGGCAGATATGAAGTGTGAGTGAACAAAGGGGGAAGCAGAAGATGAGAGAAGCAAATGCACACAGTCTGAGAGTGTCAGAAGTGCTAGGACACAAGTAGGGAAGATAGATTGATTGGAACCTTAGAAAATTTAGATAGATCATTACTTAATTAATCAATCCAGTAAATGAAAGCTTAATTTTCTGGATAATGAGGACATATAGTTGAATTAGCTGTATTTTCTACTGAGTCTGGTGGTTGAGATATACACAGATATTGTAACAGGGAGTGCTATAATGAAGGAAATACCAGGGTGTGATGCTGTCAGTAGAAACATGGGGGAGGGGTTTTGAACCCATCCTAAAGGTTCTGGGAAGGCCTCCTGGAAGGCATCATGTTAAGAATGTAATATTGCGTAGACATAGCCATTAATCTGGCAGTAAATGAGAATGGGGGACATATGAATTTTAAAATAAGTTTAAAATGGTCTATAAGAAACATTGAAATTTTGATTAGAACTGTATTTTATTTATAGATTATAGAGACAGAAATGACATTCTTACAACAGCAAAGATGATTCATCTCTCCTTTAATCTAGGTATTTTTTATGTCTTGGAAAAAAGTTTTATAATTTTCTCCATAAGGGTCTCATGCAAAGTTTTTTAGATATATTCTATGCACCTGAGTTTTTGTTGTTCTTACTAATATTTTTAAATTATGTTTTGCAATTGATTGTAATGGCTGTGTGGGAATACTTGATCATGGTATATTGTTTTTATTTATTTTTAGTTTTAAATTATTTTTCTAATTTTATTAATATATAGTTTAGTATATAATATTATATTAGTTTCAGATGTACAACATAGTTATTAAACATGTATATACCTAAAGAAGTGGACCTGGCTGGTGTGGCTTACTGGATTGAGAGCCAGACTGTAAACCAAAGGGTCTCCAGTTCAATTCCCAATTGGGGCACATGCCTGGGTTGCAGGCCAGGTCCCCAGCAGGGGTCATGCAAGAGACAACTACACACTGATGTTTCTCTCCCTCTCTCCCTCCCTTCCCCCTCTCTAAAAATAAATAAATAAAATCTTTTTTAAAAAAGAAGTGATCACCATGATAAGTCCAGTTACCATCTGACACCATACAAAATTATGATGATGTTATTGATTATATTCCCTGTGCTGCACCTTACGTTCCTATGGCTTATTTTTTTTTTAAACAGGAGGTTTGTGCCTTTTATTTTTCCTTACCTTTTTCACCCATCTCCCCAATCTGCTTCTCCTCTGGTAACCCTCAGTTTGTGCTCTGTATCTATCAGTGTGTTTCTGTTTTGTTTTGTTTGTTTGTTTTAGATTCCACATATAAGTGAAATCATACAGAATTTGTCCTTCTCTGTCTGACTTATTGCATTTAGAAATAAATGGCCTTATTTAGACATAGATGGCCTTTTAGGTCCATTTATGTTTTTGGAAATGGAAATATTTCATTCCTTTGTTTGGCTGAGTAATACGTTTCGTTGTATGTATGTACTACATCTTTATCCATTGATGATAAAGATGTCTATTCTTTGTCTATTGATGAACACTTAAGTTGCTTCTATATATTGGCTATTATAAATAAAGTTGCAGTGAACATTGGTTTATTGTTTTTATCTTATAATTTATAGATCTTATTACATTTTACATAAGTTTATATAAAACATAATAGTTCATAAATCATAACTACACAGCTCAGTGATTTATCATAAAATGTTTTTGATGTTAATGTAATTTGTGAATAATTGTAATGTTTTAGCTTTCAGTCTTTATACCTCTGTAAGTTCATGTCATTCTGTATAAAATAAAGTAGAATTTCTTTTCTGAAACAATTTTACTAAAGTATTTCTGAAGCCTCATGCTCTAATTACCTGTGTTTGATATGTAAATGCTTTTGAAGTGATCAAAGAAAGGAAGTTCCCTTTATTTGGAAATTCCAACAGAATTTAATAAAAGAGCAAACAGGGTGGTGATATTTCACTATCCAGGATTTGGTCTTCAGCATTTATGTATTTCAAACTTCAGCTGAAATGAAGTTTGGTGGTAAACAAGTACAAATTAATTTTCTGACACTAAAGTAGATATAGAAAGAAAAATACACATCCTACACTAATATATCTTTTCAGTGACCAGAACACTCAGGGCCTCTCTCCAGGGCATGTCAGTTCCCATATTGGGGTACTTGGGAAATCAAACTAAGAAAACTGCATGTTGTCTACTGAGAGCATGGAATTAAAGCAAAGAAAATAGTGAATCTCACAAACATGGAGTCTTTTGTACAGATATGGGTTATTTGAAGAATACATTAGGTGGTCTGCCCTTTTCTTCATCACACCTCAAACAGTTTGAGAGGTGGCAAGACGCAGAAATATTGCACTTTGCAGTCAGTTGACAGGGATTTGAATCCTAGCTCTTTGCTCACCGACCTTAGACAAGTTACTTACTGAGTTTCATTTTTCTCACTGATGAAATGGAAATCATGACCCTGCTAAATTTAAAATAAATATATCTTCTCAAAGTATTTGTCATGTAGTAAATCCAACAGAATCATGGGTTTGTATTTGTCTATCCATGTCTGTGGGTGAAGAGGAAAGTGCCAGTAATTCTCTCCTAATTTGTCTGAATGATCTTAGAAGTATTAATATTTGAAACTATAGAGATGACAATTACAAATTTATCACCAGATGCATTACCTTCCTATTGCTGCTGTAATAAATGATGACAAATTCAATAATAAATTATGAATGCATTATCTTGTTATTCTGGAGGTTAGCAGTTTTAAAAATCAAGGTGTTGGGTCCCTCCAGAGGCTCTAGGGGAGAATGTTTCCTTGCTTTCTCCACCTTATAGAGGCTACCTGAATTCTTTGGTTCCTGATCCTTTTTTCAGTCTTCAGATCCAAGAGTATAGTGTGTTAAACTCTTTGACTCCGAACTTCTACTTTAATTGTCACATTTCCTTCTGACTCTGATCTTTCTTCCATTTTTTTATTTTTTAAAAGATTTTATTTATTCACTTTTAGAGAGAGGGGAATGGAGGGAGAAAGAGAGGGAGAGAAACATCGATGTGTGGCTGTCTCTTGCATTCCCTCCACTGGGAACCCAGCCGCAACCCAGGCATGTGCCCTGACTGGGAATTGAACCAGTGACCCCCAGCTCCCAGGCTGGCTCTCAATCCACTGAAACACACCAGTCAGGGCCTTCCTTCTTTTTTTAATTTTTAATTTTTTAAATTGAATTTATTAGGATGACACTAGTTAACAAAATTATACAGGTTTCAGGTGCACAGTTCCATAAAACATCATCTATACACTGTATTGTGTGTTTGCCACCTTCATATAAGGGCTCTTTTAATTAAATTTAGCCCATTAGGATAATCCAGGATACCTTACCCATCTCAAGATTCTTAATCACACGCACAAAGTCCTATTTAACATGTAAGGTAACATATTCACAAGATCAAGACATGGACATCTTGGGAGGGCCATTATTCTGTCTCACATACCAGGTTAATGAATTACCAAGTAGCATACCTAATTAGAATTACACATTTCTTTTATAGGTTATGTTAACAGAACAAAACATCGATTTCTAAAGTTGTAGGAGTCTTACAAAATGCCTTTCTTTAAATATGACTTCCAAGGAAAGATTTATATTAACAGAGAATAGAGCTAGTTGGTCATAGTTATGAATATTCGTAAGTCTCCATATTGTAAAAGAGAACGAGGTTGCCATTCTAGTTAAAATGATCAATGTAACATGCTTTAAATTTAGATTATTTGAAATAATTGTGGAGCAAAATTGTTTTTACCCTTCCACAGGTGCAGGGAAGAGACTATAGAACCTTCAAGTCTTTCTGAATTTCCTTTTGTTGATTATGAAGATTGGCATTTGTAAAATGAGGCTCTGCAATTTCATTACCTAGTTTTAAAGGAAAAGCAGGTCTTGGAGCCCAGTTTCACTTGTAGAAACAGAGAAAGGGCTGAAAAGGATTTTATTTATTATCAATGAAATTCTGTATTTTATGCCTTGTACAATAGTTAAGATTTAGTGTGATCATTTTTACAAGGCCCTGACACCTGCTTGCTGAATGAGAACACTTTGAGTCTTACAGTCTTTCCTATACTTTCTATATTTTTATCTCTTTGTAGTGTACTCTAATAATTTCTTTTTCCAAATTCTTTTCCTTTTTGATTGAGGTAATGTTGGTTAATGACATTATGTAAGTTTCAGGTGTACAAAGTTGTAATTCAATATCTATATACACTACCATGTTCACTACCAAAAGGCTAATTTCCATCCATCACCATATATTTGACCCATTTACCATTTCTCCTTTCCCTCCACCTCCTTCCCCTTTGTTAACTACCAATATGTTCTCTGCTCATGTTTGTTCATGTTTTGTTTTGTTTGTTCCTTTGTTTTTATTATATTCCACATATTGGTGAAACAATATAATTGTTGTCCTTTTTTATCTGACTTATTTCACTTAGCATAATACTCTCACGTTCCATCCACGTTGTTGCAAATGGCAGTATTTCATCTTTTATGGCTTAAGTTATCCCTCGATAGCTTTGTACCCCCTTTTATATGAGGTTCTATATTTTTTCTAAATGTTTGATTAGGCTTAATTATAATATACCATATTTTATAGTTTCCTGTTTCTTGGAAATAATTTCATGTGCTGTTGATTTCCTTGGCTATAGTAAAATAGCTGTCTTATAGTTGGTGTTTGCTAACCCCAGTGTTTGGAGTCTTTTCTGCTATCAGCTGATCCAGCTGATCGTGCTGATTTGCTTCTTCATCAAATTCAAAGTTCAAGGATCCAAGGACAAGTTATGTAATTCAACCTGAGTTGCAAATGACCTGTCCATTCATCTTCATCTAGACAGGGTAGCCCTTTGGAATCCCAGGTTATTGTAGGGAGAGTCTCCTATTCATTGTAGTTCTGCACTTTAATCTGCCTCCTTTGCTTTTTAAGGCAACAAAAATGGAAGATTTTTCTTAAAAAGTGCACAAATGACCTTAGGGCAGAAATTGCCTTGCTGCTTATTCACTTTTTTAGGTTCCCCTTTTCCCATGGTGTTGCCTTCCTGATGTTTCCATATTTTTATTGCCCTATATTTTTATTGTTTTAAAGTCAATTTTAGCTCCTTTTCATCAAGACTTTTAAGTTGCTTTCAGTATGAGGATTTGTCTAATAATTCAGTAGGTAATTATCAGAACTAGGAAATTTTCCTATCATACTTTCCTACATTTTCTTTGACATTAGGCTTAAGCTCCAAACTTACCTTTTGGGTTTTATTTTCTTTATAGAGAAAACGTCCAGCACTCAAAAAAGTAAAGATACTTGCCCAGGGTCACATAGCAAGTCAGTAGTAATATTGGGACTTGAGCCCATCTGTGTCCAACCGTGAAGCCTATGTGCTTAACCAGTTTAATGCAGGCATGCTTTTGATCAAAGTATTTTTTTGTCTCTGGATTATGAGACATCTTTCTTCTAGGAGGAAAATAAATGAGTCATTCTGTTTTTCTTATCAGCTTTTTATCCCTCAGGGTCAGCACTCTCCCTAGCTCTTGGGAACAGGCATTCCTCCGCCTCTTTCACAAGGTCCTTGCCTGTTTCCAAAGCATCTTAATAAATAAGAGAGCCCATCTACCACCCTTCCTATACCTTTTGTAACTGAGTTTTGGAGATTCAATATCCTAGCTCTAACCCCAAAGTTTCATTTATTACTCAACTTTAGGATTTTCCATCTCAAAAGTCCAAAATGAATTCCTAGCTGAATCTGGAAAGAACTAAGGAAAAAGGAATCCAGGAAGAAATCCTCTTAAGTGAGCCAAGGAAGGAGAATGAGACAGGTAGGGACTTGAGAACTCACAGCTTTGTTAATGTTAGAATAATTTTAGAATTTTGGTTGCACTCAAACCAAAGACACCTTGACATGGTGGAAAACACAGGACCTTTGTACCCAGACACTTGAGTTGACTCAGTTCTCCTACTTACTAATTCTAAAATATTGGGTAAGTCAGGTCCCCCCTCTGACCCTCTATATAATTGGAACAATAATACATATCTGTCAAAATTTCCATGTGAAATATAGTTAATGTATTTCAGTGAAGTGTTAGTGTTTGGTACATGCTTACTAAATAGTTCTTGTAGTTGTTATCATTATTGTTGCAACTGTAGAAGTGGAAATTTTTTTCCTTCTAGATTGTTTGCCTGGTCTAATAATTAAATTGACATAAGAAAGATTAAGAGGAGAAAAATAAATTTAATTTTGTATGTCCAAGGGCCTCATAAATATATGAGACTCAAAGAAAAGAGTCAAAAAGCAGGAAGCTTTTTACAACATTTAGACAAAGAAACAACAAATTTGTGAAGAATCGACAAGGCAGAGGGGTTTGGGCTGGGGATAGTCAAAAGTAAAGAATTAACAAGATTTGTTTATATAACCTTCTGGGACTAAATTCCCTATCTCTCCTGATAAGGATGCCTTCTACCTTTAGAGGAAGAGACAGGGAGGGTACCTTTTATGTGGGAGATTTATCTCCTGCATTCAGGGGGGACAAAAGAGAATCTGAATATCCTTTTTGTATCTGTTGTTTCTCAAGTAACTTTAATTCAAAATAATCAATATACCAATGTGACATATATGAGGTAACATTCTGAACCCCTATATCCCTTTCAAACTTTCAATTTGGTGGGTGCCATAACAGCATGGAAGAAAGGGTTTTTTCTTTTCCCAATTTCTCTGTGGTTACCTTTTTGTTTGTATACCCAGTTACTTCTCACTTCTTTGTTGCGTCCCCTTGTTCAGGACCGTGAATATGAATATTTCGCTTTTTACAAATTTCTTCCAAGTCCTTGCTCTTTGCTCTTACTTCTACACATTTAACACCTCCTCTGTTCAGATAGTTGTAATCTCTTTTTTTTATTGTTGTTCAGATACAGTTGTCTCCATTTTCCCCACCCCACCCATCCCTACTTCCCACCCTCAATCCTTACCTACCTTTGGCTTTGTCCATGGGTCCTTCTGCATTTATCATCAAACAAACTAGCCACCTGCCCATCACTTTGTTTTTTCCAGTCCCTTTCTCTCTGACTGACTTGGGAGGCCACCGAAAAATGAGAGGAAGCCATAAAATCACTGGGTCTTAGCAAGCATTAATTTCCTGATTAATTTTCTTTCTACCCCTTATTGGCAGCTTTTTTCATTAGGTAAATGTTATATGTTTTTCTATTATTTTTAAATGTTTGCTTATGGATATGTTTATCTTTTCTACATATTTTGTATTGGTAAGGACATGCTCAGCATGAAGATTTTGGAGAACAACAAAACTTCATAAAAAAGGAAATAAAAATTATCCATTTTGTTACCTAGAGGTAATTACTACTAACTAATTGATATATTTTTTCCAATACAGGGGTGGGCAAAAGTAGATTTATAGTTGTGAGTACAAAATGCAGAGTTTTATTAATTATTGTATTATTTTCCATAAGAACAACTGTAAACCTACTGTTGACCACCCTTCTATGTACAGTTTTGTATCCTACTCTATTAGTTTGCCAGGACTGTTATAACAAAGTACCACAGACCAGGTGGAAGGAAGAAATAGTTAATTTACTGGGTGGGATGAAATGTGTGTAGATGTTGTGTGGCAGTATGAGCAAAGATGCATTATATAAAATCCCTCAGCATCTACAGTATGTTTATGGTATGTTCAATAAGTTTAGTGTAGTTGGAACATAGAGAATGAGAGAGGATGTAATGAGGAAATAGTCACCAGATCATGGAGACCCTTGAATGCTGTGCCAAGAACAGTGGAGCGATATTTGGGGATTTTAATCAAGGGATTAACAGGATCAGATTTGCATTTCAGAGGTATTCAGTGGATGAGAGTGTGATGGATAGTCTGAAGAAGATAGAGCTGGGTACAGGGAGACTAAATCAGAGGATATTACAAAAGAGGAGAGATGTTGAAGACAGAGTCAAAGCAGTGGGAATGAAATGAGAACACATATATGTGAGACATTAAGAACTCAGTCACTGACTAGATATAGGAGGGCTGATGGAGAAGAAGGAATCTAGGATGCTTTTCAGTTTTCTTTTTGCCTTGGATGGTTGAGAAGATGTAAAAGCCATTCCATGAGCTGGAAAACTCAGAATGAGGAACAGGTTTCAGGGGAAAGATGATGAGTTTAATTCTGAGCATGCAAATTCTGAAGCCCCTTTGCATTGTCCAAGAGGAATTTTCCAGTAGGCAGTCAGGAATTTATTCTGCAGCTGTGAAGCAAGTAGGATTACAGACAGATTTGGAAGTCATAAAGCATAGAGATGGTGGTTTTAATTAAGGTATTAATGAGATTGCCCCAGGAGAGGGTCTAAAGTGAGAATAAAAGAGGGCAGGATGTTCAGGCAGAATCTCAGGAATAGGTATTTAAAAGGAAAGCAAAGGAAGCTTAGCATGAGCAGCAGGAAAGATAGGAGGAGAACCAGAAGAAATAGAAATGCTTTCTAGTTGTGCCCTCTCGTGACAGTGTGAGTTTCTTATCCACAAAAATGTCCTGTCTCTTTTCTTCAGTCTTCCCTGTCCTGGACTATTTTGGACCGGTAATTTACAATCTCACTCTACTTATGAGTCTGGGGCTACCATGTCCTCTGGTGATCACTTCCCAAGTGTAAAACTCCCTTTTGATTATTGCTGCAATTTAAGAGCAATTTGGAAGATCCTCCACCAAATGTTATTACAAAAGAATCAAAACCTAACATTTGGGGCCCCTTTATTTTCTTTTTCTCTTTCCTTTTCTTTTTTTACATTTTTTTATTGATGTTCAAGTACAATTGTCTCCATTTTCCCCACCCCACCCATCCCTGCTTCCCACCCTCAATCCTACTCATCTTTGGATTGTTTATGGGTTCCTTATACATGTTCCATGACAACCCTGTCCCTTCTTTCCCCCATTATCCCCCTCCCTCCTCCCCACTGGTTACTGTCAGTTTGTCCTTTATTTCCATGTCTCCAGTTGTATTTTGCTTGCTTGTTTGTTTTGTTGATTAGGTTTCACTTATAGGTTAGATCATATGTTATTTGTCTTTCACTGCCTGGATTATTTCACTTAGTAAAATGCCCTTCAGTTTCATCCATGCAGTTGTGAAGGGTAGGAGCTCCTTTCTGCTCTGTAGTATTTCATTGCATCAATGTTCCATAGTTTTTTGATCCATTCATTTACTGATGGGCACCTACCTGGGTTGCTTCCAACACTTGGCTCTTGCAAATTGTGCTGCTATGAACATTGGGGTGCATAGGTTCTTTTGGATTGGTATTTCAGGGCTCTTAGGGTATAATCCCAGCAGTAAAATTGCCAGGTCAAAAGGCTGTTTCATTTTTAGTTTTATGAGGAAATTCCATACTGGTTTCCACAGTGACTGCACCAGTCTGCATTCCCACCAACAGTGCACTAGGGTTCCCTTTTCTCCACATCCTCTCCAACACTTGTTGTTTGTTGATTTGTTTATGATGGCCATTGTGACTGGTATGAAGTAGTATCTCATAGTGGTTTTAATTTGCATCTCCCAGAAGGTTACTGATGCTGAGCATCTTTTCATATGTCTGTGGGCCCTCTGTATGTCCTCCTTGGAGAAGTGTCTGTTCAGATCTTTTGCCCATTTTCTAACTTGCCCATTTGTTTGTCTTCCTGGAGTGTAGTCATGTGAGTTCTTTATATATTTTGGATATCAAACCCTTGTCCAAGGTATCATTGGCAAATATATTTTCTCCCATATAGTTGGTTCTCTTTTCATTTTCTACATATGTATGCTCCCCACCTCTTTTCATCTAGTATACTGGCCACATTAATTTCAGTAAACCCAAGTTCTCATCATATCCCTTTCTTTTATAATCAACTCCATTTATATTTAAAATATATTAATTTTGTATTTTTATTATAGTAAGTATAATTAATATACAGATATACTATAATATATATTACAGAGGTGGTGAATACATAATACAATGCACAGGTAATGTGTTGTGGAATTGTGCCTGTGAAACCTGTATAATTTTGATAACTAGTGCCATCCCAATAAATTAAATAAGAAGAAAAAAATTACTATATATGGTTTAAAAACCAAATAGTAATAAAAAAATGGGAATATTTTGCTTCACCTCTTCTCACCCATCTGGGCCATTACCTGAAGTAGGCACTTTGAAATATATTGGCTGTTACTTTTATTTTTTATCTCAATAATTCTAAACAATAGGGCTATACTTTATTTGTTGAGTTACTTATTTCAGATATTAGCTGTTGATTTGTCATTATGGTAGATAAAGATTAAACTCTCACTTTTCTCTACTACTTCCCTTTCCATTCCTTCTAATATAGTTGTAGCATAAATTTTGGTTAATGATAATGTTTATATTGTGATTATGCAAACATCATTTACTAAATACAAGTAATGAATGTGATTCATTACTTATACACATTTCTTATGCACATTTTTATCATTTCTAGAGTTAATACTTGCTTTTCACTGCATATTTTCATATATTCCTACCTTTTCCATCAGATCTATCATATTGTTTTTTGTTTTGGTTTGTTTTGGTTTATTTTTTTTTTTGCAACATGCTCAAGTAAGTCAGGTTATCCAGAAACTTTATTTTCTGGAAGTCCTTTTTCTAGAGCTTTTTGTCCTGCTCCAATCTGGACTATTTCTACCCTCAACTCCTGAAAGCTTTTAAATTTTCACTTTATCACTGATCTTCTGTAGTTTCATGATGTTGTGTGGATATGTGTGTGCGTGTTGTGCTAGACACTTGGTAAACTCTTTCAATTTGTATATTCTTTTACTTAGGCTCCAGAAAAATTTATTATTTATTTGATAACTTGCAAGCTTCATGAAGATAGATTTTATATATTTTATTTATTTCTGTGTTTCTAGTGTCTACAAAATGCCTGATACATGATAGACATTTATTATTTGTTGAATAAATGTATTACTATTTACAATTAAAATATTATAAATAAAATAATGCCAGTAAACCCACCATACAAGACAAGAAATAGAACATTAGCAATACCTTAGTGCCCCTTTCTCCAATCACAACCTCCTGTCTGACTCCACGTAGAGATAACATTACCCTGACTTTTATATCAATAATATCTTTGGTTTTGCTATAGTTTTATATGTGTGTCCCTAAGTAATATATTGTTTAATTTTGATGAAGATGAAAAGCAAGCACAAATTTAGTTGCATAAGAAGAGGGTAGTATTGTCTTTGTTAGATAAAGTCTCCCAGGAAAACAGAGATTCTAGGTCAATGATTGACTTCAGCTTCCCTAAGAATTTAGTAAAGCCATTTCTGGGAAGATTGGTGAATGAGATCATGAAATTTAGTGTTACTGATGAGAGTCCTATGTCTTTCTAATTTAATTTTTTATAGCAGGTAACTTTTTCTTTCTATCTGTAAGCTTGTAAGATGTTTCCTTTATTCTTTGAGTTCAGGAATTTGATCAGGATATGCCGAAGTGTCTTAGAATATAATCTCAGGCAGGAATTTTTGTCTGTTGTTCACTGACACATCTGAAGTGCCTAGAACAATAGCAGACACATAATAGGTGCTAGTCAAATGTAGTGATTAAATTAATATATGGTAGCATAAATTAATGAATGGATGTATGAATGGATAAATGAGCCAGTTAACCAATCACTCTCGTCAGGAATTTAGAGGGTCCATTCTTTAGCTCAGGTAAATTTTCTTTCATAACTTATTTAATTAGTGACTCATTTTCCTCTATCTTTTTCTCCTGTAACTGTCCATCCACCCACCCATATTCACATAGTAGGTCCTTTGGAACTATCTAAATATCTTAACTTGTCCCTCATTGAATCTATTATTTATTTTATTATTATCATTATTATTATTATTACTACTACTACTACTTTTTTTTCTCAGTGCTTTGATGTAAATCTTGCACTTGATTTTCTAGTCCAGTAAATTAAGGCTCATCAGTGACTATCATTTTTAATTTTATTATTTAATCAGATTCTAAGCTTTGAGTTACAGAAAGTTTTTGGTGTGTCTCTGTGCTATACTTGACTTTCTTTGTGTTCTTATTACTCTTTAGTCAGGTTTGCACATATCTTGTCCAGTTGTTTTGTTCCATTTCTCTTTGACTGCTGAGGCAGATTCTGTTTGTATGTTTGTTTTTATGAGTGGTCACTTTATGTATTTGGATCAATACTGCTATAATGCCAACTATGTTTAGGTATGAAAAAGAGGTTACATGTGAAGTGAAATCATCATATTGCCTTTTTTACAGAGAATAGTTGTGATTTTTTAAAAGATTTTATTTATTTATTTTTAGACAGAGAGGAAGGGAAGGAGAAAGACAGGGAGAGAAACATCAATGTGTGGCTGCCTCTCACGTGGCCCCCACTGGGGACCTGGCCCTCAACCCAGGCATGTGCCCCGACTGGGAACCGAACCAGTGACCCCCTGGTTCGCAAGCTGCGCTCAATCCACTGAGCCACATCAGCCAGGGCTGTCATTTCTTTACAACACTGATTGCCCTACAGTAAAACCATGGAAATTCCAGTATTTCAGCCTGGTCACCTTGGACACAAACTGTACTCTGAAATGGGGTTCTTTCACTGAGAGCTGAAAAACACAGTGTTTAAATTTGTATGGAAGGGCCCAAAAACTAGCACAAAGCTAGCTAGCAAAAAGGAAAAAAGAAAGAAAGCTAAAATGACTATTATATCTAAATTTCCAGAGAAGCGTTTGTTAATGAGTACATCCTAGACTAGACTAAATTCTAGTTTTTAATTAAAAGGTTTTTTTACCCCTTAAGAAATGGTTCACTGATTTGTCTGTCTTTAATAAGGCTTTCGTGAATATCTAAACCTCTTTCTAATATTTCACATAAAAGTTTGCCACCCCATCCTATAAAAGACCTTTTTTGGTTATGCCCTCCTAGGAATTATCGGTATGGCCAAGGAAGATAGATCCAGTTGGTGCCTGCTCCCCACCATCCTAATTAATTAAATAGCAACTACTGTACTATGGTAACTCAACCCTTCAGAATTTGGACTACCTAATCTATGGGGAATCAAGAGTCTAGGGATGGTGGATATACAATTTCCTTATTTAGACTGAATCTTAATTGCTGACAAGTGTTTGTCTCCAGTCCTAATCAATACCAAACTCTGCATAGAAACTTTTCTGTATTAAAACGGATAAATTTAGTAAAGAGAATTTACATGATTTCAATGGTCCACATCGTGCAGGAATTGTAAGGGATCAATAAATATCATTTGTCTTCCTTGCCTAGGTTCAGTACCAATTGAAATATAAAGTTAGGAATCAGATACATGAAGATCAGAACATCATCATCATTAATAAAACTGATTGAAAAAGATGGTTTAAGTGTGGACTTCCTAATACTGGACTCCAAATTAGACAGACTTACCCAGACAATTGCAAGCAATGCTGAAAAACCACAAGACTCTGGGTCAAAAGTAGTCAGTCCCCTTATTGCATGGCAAGGAGCCAGTGAGAAATCATGTTTTCTGTAGGCACATGGAACCCTGAAAGAAAAGCAGAGAGCAAGGGTTTGAACCAAGTACACTCAGATATTTCTCCCAAACATAATAATCATATAACTCATTCTTCCTTCTGTGGGCAGAAAAGCAGGAGTGTTAGTCTAGTTGAAGTTCTTCACATGGAAACCTGAGATGCAAAGATTAAGTGTTCCCTCTAACACAGCTCAGTGATATATTCAGTATTGCCATTTGCTTGAACCTGTCTATCTCTTCAGGACCAAAAATATCACAACTTTGCTGTAGCAGAAAGAAAGCTATTAGGATATTTTAGGAAAACTTAAGTATAATGCAAATAGTTTAACTGCACAGTATCATATTAAACACACATCAGTGGAATATTTAAAAAATGCTCTAACAAAATATGAAGAAATGCTTCTTAAAGCCAAATGTACCAAAAGGAATACATTTGTAAGTATGTACCAAATGGGAACCTTACATATTGTACCTTTCAAGCATGATACATTCCTCCACTTGCTTGAGAATTGAAATGAGGCTTCAAGTAAGAAATTTCTCTATTATATCTGGGTTCATGCAATATCCACATATTGAGAAAGTATGTAAGTGTGGGGTTGGGGAGAGAAAAGAGAATGAAAGGAAGAAAAGAGAGAAAATGGGAAGGAGATTGCAGGGAATGAGCACCATGTGTCAAATTGTGGATGATCTAGGTCATGTGTTTGATGCAGAGTTGGGGAAAGAATTTAGTGACAGTAGGATAGTAGGGGTGATGTGGGCAAGGTATGTGTGAAAATGGTGACAATGGGGATGGTGTGAGTAATGGTGGAAGATGGTATGAAATCATTGTGAAAATGAAGGCAGGGCAAGCAGTGTAAATGATAGTGACAGGACAATATCAGAATATATGTGATAATAGTAGGATGAACACAATGTATGTCATACTCTGTAAGATGAAAATTGTGCATGTGCATATGTATGGTTGTGGGGGAGAATGGGAAGATGGTGGGAAAGGACAATGATAATGCAACACTGGGATCATTGTGTGTATGACAGTGTGGGTGGGACATTTCAAGTAATAATAGGATGTAGACAGTGGGCAGAAAGGGGAAAGTGTAATATGATAGAAGATAGGTACATGGTGGAAATGACAGAGTTAATGTGTGTTTATATATATGTTGTGCTGGGGGAAATGAGAAGCATATCTGTTTGTGGGGGCAGATAGGTACAGTGAGCATTGTGGTAATGGGGAATGGAAAAGTGCATGGTAATTTGGAGTGGAAATCATGACTGTCTGAGTGGAGTTGTTGAATAAAGTGTACGATGGGAAAATGTAAATAGTTTTTGAGTGTCGGTAAGGAATGGGAAAAGTATGTGTGAGAGTGAAGGTGATGTGGATATGGGTTGTGAGTGTGTATGATATGGAAATGGCATGCACATGTGAGAAAGGAGTTTTGGAGGATATTGAAGGTTTTATAGTGGAGATGTGCACTGTATGTATGATAGTGGATATGATTAGACACTGTGATGGTGTAGGGATTGAGTGATTGTAGGTGTGACCATGAGTGATGAAGATGATGTGTATGATAATGGGGGTTGATTAAAGTTAGTTGTATTTGACAGTCAGGTGTCATGATACCACATGGACTTTGTGTGCATGACTGTACAAGATAAGACAGCTTGTATGCAGAAATGGTGGTAATAGAGACTCTGCATGTTAGAGGGATAGTTTCAAAAATTAAGATAGTGTATGGAGATCATAAGTCATAAATCATAGTCATTATCTAAGTTCTGGAGGGAATAATGTATGAATAAAATAGTGTGTTGAAGATCGTGTGTGTGTGTGTATGTGTTAGAGAAAAAGGGACATTTCATGTTTTGTGATGGGCATTGGGAATTGTGTCTGACTATGAGTAACAGATCTGAAAATGAGTTGATTAATGATGGAGGGATATCTTTATCTTAAAACAAATCCAAGTCCAGGACCTCATGATTCCATCAATGTCTCAAGCCCCAAATATATGAACAAAAGCACTTAAGATCTGTTTTTAATTTTTTATTTCATGTAGAATATTTGCTATTGTAATATCTTCAAGTTTATAAATCTTTACTAGTTAATTCCATCCAGGGTATTTTTTTATTTAAACTAGTATGGCTTTTATCACTGGACATGTGATTTGTACTTTATTAAACATATCTCATTTCTCTACTTAATATGACCATTCTTTCTTCTAGTTTTTTGTACATATGGAACACAGTTATAATAACTTTTTAAAAATTAAGCATTAAAGTTTATTTAATAACTCAATTATTAATAATAAAAAACTGGTCCCCCTATCCTCCACACCCTTACATGGAGAAACAGAAAATAGCAAGGGAAAAATAATACCTGGACCAAATTTAAGGTCAGAGAGACTTCCTTATATATATTAAATACTAGGCTCTTATGATTCCTTGACTTAAAAGTTAAACTAGGATTGTAAAATGAGAACTATCACTACATGGTAAATAATAGCATTTTGGCTAAGACAAAACTTTAGAAAATGACAGAATGGTAGCTTTCAAAATGTTCATGTCAGTAACAATCTGAAACCATCTACCCCTGTACCTTCAGTTTCTCTTAATAAGCATGGTTCCAATACCACAAAATGCTTATCAGTCACACGAAGGCATTGTAGTACTCAGTACTCATGCAACCTGAACATGAAACATTTCTTCCCAATAAGTTTACTTTCAACCAAGGGGCCATTTACAGGTTAAAGTTCTCCTATCTTCTTCTTTTCAAGGATTAACTTTTCTTCCAGCCAAAGTTCAGTGAAAATTCTTTATTTAGTATACTCTTTCATTCAAAGAATAAACTTGATAAACATAGCTTGTTTTTAAATATTGTAGCAGTTTTTGGAAAGGTAATTTGATTAGTAGAATTATACATACAAAAAAGAAAAAGATTACCAAAAATAAGTCATTATTTCTAACAAAGCTTTGGGAAAATCTTGATTGTTAAAACCTCTTGTGTCTTACAAGTTTTGTATATATGTGGTTTTAGCTCTTTGGAGTCGTCTACTAATAAAATACCTGCAGTAGTAAAAAATTTGCTACTGTATAGCCTTGGGGAACACTCTTAGTGTTTTATTGGTGCTACTCTGATAAAGTACACTTATAGCCAAGATAGCCATATATTTATGTATACCCCAAACTCCAAGTATAAATATTTTCAATTGAACTGATGGATTGGAATAAAATTACAAGTCCTTAAGTTGACCATAGCAGCCTCTCACAAATGATCTGAATTTCATAAAAACATGAAATGTTAACACAGAAGTGGAATGGCATCTGACTTTATGAGAACTCACATATTGAAACTAAACATGAAATTTCAAGCTGTGGAGTGAAGCTATTCTGTTCCAGCATCCCCTCACTGTACAAATAGCCACTACCTACTGGTTTTTTTAAGTCAAACTAATGATGATTTTGAAGATCAACATTGTCCATTATCCTATCCATGACTCAAAATGGAGAACTCTTCCTGTCTCTTGATTCTTTTTAGCTTATTTGAGGTAAACTGTGGAAAATAAAAAGATCAAATGAAATATAATCTCCTAGAGTATCATCTTCTTACTGCAGACATCTGTGACAATAACAAGAGCCTTTGATTTAACCAGATTGCAACAGGTTCCAAATCGTTGTTTTATGGAGAGCAGCATGCATCCCAAAACTGGTTCTTGGAGAGATTCATCACATCCAGGTGCTGTAGGCTACAAAGTTGGGATGGTAATACTTGCAGCTGGTTCCCAGAGAGGCTCAGGTCTTGAGGGCAGACAGTCGCCCAAAGGTAGATGGCAGCTCTCTCAAGTGATTGTTGTTTAAGATTAGGGTCTCTAGGGGTTTTTTTTTTTTTTTTCAGATTGCACAACTCCTCAGGAAGAACAGTCAGTATGCTGTTTAAGAAGAGGCTCTTCAGCAGAGTGAAATTCCTTATAATCATAGTTGGTAGTTTCTCAATCTTGGACAGGTTGATGATCCTGAGATAGCTTAGCAGCTTTGAAGGGAACTTGGTCAGCCCAGGGCCTTTAAGCTGAAAGGCACTCATTTTCTGTGAGTTTTCTACATGAGTGTAGAGGGCACTGTTTCCCATCCTTGTGCCATGGCTCAGGTCCTTCTCAGTTCCCTGTGTATTCCACAAGGGAAGACCTAGGACCCACACTATGTAATAACTTTTTTAATGTACTTGTCTGCTGAATATAACATCTGTATAAGTTCTGGGTCAGTTGGGACTGATTGATTTTTCTCTTCATAATGGGTCACATTTTTCTGCTTCTTCACATGCCTAGTTATTTTTTTTTATTGGATGCCAGGCATCATGAATTTTGCCTTTTGGAAAAATTTTGCCAAATACCTGTTGGTGCTACATATTTTCTTTATTATCATACATCTTGTTAAACATTATTGTGAGAGACAGTTATTTGGAAGCAGTTAAATCATTTTCAAGTCTTGATTTTAAGATTTGTTAGGCAGGACCACAATGCAGGACCACCAGCATTTGGCATAAAGAGAATTATCCCAGACTACTGTGGCAAGGCCCACATGAATACTTTGTGCCTCATGAATTACATTTCCTGCTCTGGATAGTGGAAACAGACATAATCCCCAGGCCTGTTTGAGTTTCTGACAACACTTGCCCCCTATAATCCTTTCAGGTGGGTCTTTCCCCAGCCTTAGATAATTTCCTTATATGCATTCACTGATCGGTACTCTACCAAATACTTAACAGAATCCTTCAAAGATCTCCAAGGTTCTCCCTAAGTGCAGCTCTTTTCTTTTTGGTATCCTGTTCCCTGAGTGCCAGCCACCTTGGTCTTTCAAATCTCTCATCTCTGTCATCTCAACTAGGGGAATCCTCTGGGCTCTTACTGCATTTTCCCTCATTGCACTACGAACAGGAAACTCCCAAGTAGTAAAGGCTCACCTCATTTCCCCCATCTCTTAGAGATCACTATTCTTCATTGCCTGATGTGTGATATTTTGAATGCCATTATTCTGCATTTTTGTCCCCCCTTTTTAGTGTTTTTGTCAGGTCAGAGGGTAAATCCAGTCCCTAGCTTGCTTTGTAAGAAGGTATATGGTAGAGACTTGTTAGACAATTCCTTTTCTCTCCGTTCCTTTTCCTCTTCCCTCCTCCTCTCATTTTTGAGCCGGTTGGTTTTCTTGCTACTTCCAATTATCAGATATAAATGATAGCTGTACTTTTAAAATTTTGTTATCAGATGAGTAAAGACTGAACAAGAAATTCATTCAACATCAGGGATTGGCAGGAGAGTTGTGTGTTACCACATAGTCCAAATGTAACTCTTCATGGCTCCAAACTTAAGAAAATTCTGCATGTCAAGACAAGTTGATGAGGCAGGTCAACCTCCCTTCAAAAGATAGATGTTTAAGGTTTGCAATAGATACACCCTGACAGGGTTGTCTCCTAGCCAGGGAGCTTCCAAGACTATAGTAAGTGTTAGAGTAACTGTTCTAATCTCGGGCACATCCTACATGAGGATGAAACCATACACATGACAGGCAGCTCATGGTATGGGTCACATGATCATAGCTTAAGCCCAGTTTCAGAGATTGTAAGTCACCAAGAAGGTCATGATGGTGAGAAAATATGTGTGGAGAGCACTGAAGAGTCTTTAGCTAGGCTTCACATCTTGGTAACATCAGGAAATTCACCCACAGATATAAACCCTATGAATGTGGTGATCATGGGTGATCTTTCAAACCAAAGTTCAAATGTTTTTTGATACAGTTGAATACAGAGTGAAGGGAAACCATAGGAATGTAGTCAATGCGGATAAGCCTTTAGGAACAAGTCAAACCTGATGGACCATCAGAAATTTTAATCTGGAAAGAAACTGTTGAATATCCAAGATGTGATAAAATACTTCCCTCTGTTCTTATCTCATGCACATTCTCCCAGTCTCTATAAGTGATTCTTAGGATTATTCCTCACATGCCTTTGGCAAGGGCCTTGCATGCCTCTTGACTTCTCAGGGAAGGGGGAAACACTCTTTCCCAAGCCAAGGATTCACAAACACTATAAATTCTTCTTTAATTCTTTCTAAACTCTAAGCAAATTTAGGCTGAAAATGAACAGAATGAGTAATCAGTAGCATGACTAGTCTGTTGTCCCTCTGTAAGCCCTATAGAATTGTGTTGAGAACTCCCTGGTGGCTCTCTATAGAGTATTGGTATACTTGGAGAATATTCTTTTAGCTATGTAGCTTTAACCAAAATTCTGAAGCAACTCTAAAGTTCCATTCAATATCCTGTTAAATTTGTATTGTGTTTTCTTATTTCATACTGCAATAAAAGCATGTTTTTGTAATTAAAAACATCAAAATAATTCAGATTTTGTAATTTCCTCACTTAGAGCCTAATCACCAAAGATAAGTCACTGAGGAAGTATTGATACTTTTAAATCCTAAATACAAATTTCCAAATTACTTTCCAGAGAAGTGAATATTTATTTGGGTTTTAGAAAGGGAAGGACACCCATAGCATTATAAAAAATGGAGGAAAGGACAATGAAAAAGAAAGTAATAGCTCACAATGTTTTCCTCAATCAAAAATTCATAAACAAAATTAAGAGTCAAGTCACAAACTAAAAAAAAATATTTGCAACAAATGTGATAGACTAAGGTTAATATCCTTAATATTTAAAGAACTCTCATGAAAGAAGTACAGATGACTAATAAACATAGAAAGTGTGTTCCCCTTCCTTAATCACAAAAGAAATACAACTTAGTTAAATGTCATTTTGTCTAGCAAACTGGAAGAGACATTTTTAAAGCAAATGCTCAAGAGTACATGAGAACTATCAGGAGAACATGGCAACTCTTCTATATTATGAGTGTTGAGAAAAACTTTTCTGCAAAGCATTTGGTATTATTGATAATGGTTTTAAAATTGTTCATACCCCTTTGACCTAATAATTCAATGTCTGATAATATACCATAAAGAAATAATTGAAGATATGATAGAGGTTTGTATGTTGGGGGGGGGGGATCACCACAATTACTATCTAATGAACAAAAATAAATGGAAACAACACTTTTGATAGTTAATCAAGTAGGTAAATTTATATCATGGGATATTACATAGTTATTATAAGGAAATTTTCAAAGACTTTTTAATGTCATCGAAAATGTTATACCCAAATAGTTGTGATGTAACATTATGTGCTAAAAAGTCTCAGTTGGAGTTTACTAACTACCACAGCACCAGTGGGTGGTGTGTGCAATGTTGGAGTTGATATGGATCATTTTCCCAATGTTTTTCATATGATCCTTGTTTCATAAATGGAACAGAAAGTGCCATAAGCTAAAGTATTTGATCACTTGTCTAAGTCTAGCTCCATATCTGTTATACTTGATGTTAATGCTTCATGATTCTCAAATTAGGCAGATTATAAATTTTTGTGTCAAGAGGATATCCTTTATTTTATCATTTTCTTAAGATGTTTCTTTCAAGATCATCATTTTTTTTAAACTTCAGCTCTCAATATCAAGAGAATTAGTTGCAAAGCACTAAGGTATTTAAGAGGTAGAATTATCCAACAACAGAAGGCCTGCTATCTTACAATATTTGGAGACTGAAAGCCAGCTGTGGTTTGAACATCTGACCACATTCCATGTGCCTTAAACATCGTTTCAATTTTTCCCCAAGAATTTCCCAATTTTCCATTCAAGAAATTATGCTACCCCAACCCCTAATGCCTAGTCCAGAAGGGATCACTTTACTCTAACATGGTATTTATAAGTATGTCAAGATTGCAAAAAGAATGTTCAGATTTCAGAATCTAAGAAACATCTTTTCAGATCATTAAGGCATTTGTCTCATGCTTTCTCCATGTAAGATAATGGCTGCCATGATAAAAATCAAAGGAATTGCTCAACCCTCCTGTGTCATTTGCCTATAAATTTTTGGTTTCTATGATTACAAGACATCTGGAAAACTGTAAATAACAGTCTCTCTGCCTTTGCTGAAGCTGTTTTATCTGCAAAATTTCCCTCCCTACCATTGTTACATCCATCCTGGCCTCCTTTAGTCCTTCAGAACACTGCTTAAAGGCCCCACTCCCAGGAAAATTTCTCCTTTCATTCATGATGAGGGTGACATGCAGAGAACTCTAGGATTCTTCACCCCCAACCCCTCTCCAGCTGTCTCTGACCCTGTCCTCCCCTGACTTCCTCCACATAGCAATTTCTGTACCTCACTCAGCTTGCTGGACACTCTGCCTTGAATGCTCTAGTTTCCCTTGTCTTGTTTGTTTATTTCTTCTCAACATCTTGATCTATACTCTATTCACCTCTGCATTCCCCTGAGCACAGCCTCACAAAATGAAGACTGAAAAGGTTCCATATGTATTGGCGGTTCATGCATGCTTGTAGGGCTGTTTATAAGTTTCACATTCATGCTCAACCTTGAGGACACATGGAGCTAAATTATATCCTAGGTATATGAGCATATTCAGATATACCTCTGAATTTTCCAGTGTAAATGACAGGCATATGATTCCAGAGGAAAATGGTATCTGATGAAGTATCAAACAAACAACCTTAAATTGTGCTTTAGAGGTACCACTTGCAGGTTTCCTCCTCTTGTCTCTTGTAATAACCTGCTTCTTAATGAAACATTAACTACTATGGTGATGGGGGTGAGGAATTAACAGGAAGGGAATTGTGCATGGTGAAGGAAGATGCAACCTCTTTAAATTTATGCCAAAATCATTTGATGTAATCTTAAGAAGTCACCGTGCCTGCTCTCATGATGCAAATTAGCATCATCATTCAAGTTTCTTAAAATTGTGCAAGTCTGTCTGAAGTCAATTTTATTTACATTAGACTGAGATCCATTAGTCCTTAAATGCAAGTAATACATGTGGTTTTGATCTTCAATATTTCCCCAGTACTTATCACAACATGTAGCATCCAGAACATATAATTTAACATTGACTTTTAAATTCTTACACATATGTAAGTAAAGGAGATAAAATCAAGTTAGCTCCAGTCCAGGAAACATGGAAGAGGGATTTAAGAATTCTGTAATGCTCATTTTGAGGCATTATAATACTTTATATTTCGGTTTTAATGCATAGTATCTATGTGGAAGTTTCAAGAAAGTCCCTTTATTTCTTATAATTATTCTATTTTTCACTTAGAAAGGGGTGTTATAATCTCACGTCATGATTTTCATTATATTATTCTTTTTTGACCCACTGTTAAATTATCATTTGTATATTATCTTTTTTAAAGATTTTATTTATTTTATCTTTAGAGGGGAAGGGAAGGAGAGAGGGAGAGAAATATCAATGTGTGGTTGCCTCTCGTGCGTCCCCTGCTGGGAACTGGCCTGCAACCCAGGCATGTGCCCTGACTGGGAATCGAACCATGATCCTTTGGTTCACAGGCTCACGCTCAATCCACTGAGCTACACCAGCCAGGGCATCATTTATATATTATCTTATTTGCATCATGCAATGAGCTTTTTGTCTAAAATAATATTTCCTCTTAAAATATTATGTCTGATATTGAGACTTCCCGTCAAGATGGCAGTGTAGGCAGAAATGGCACCTCTCTTTGCCCAACCACATCAAAATTACAACTAAAATACAGAACAACCAAACTCAGAACCATCAGAAATTGAATTGAATGGAAATCTGACAACTATAGAATTAAACCACATCCATCCAGACTGGCAGGAAGGGAGCAGACACAGAACCGGCTGGTCCCACACCCACATGTGGTGGATAAAAATTTGGGAGTGATATGGGAGTGATATCCCAGCCCCACACCAGGCCCACCAGGCCCACCAGCCCAGGGTTCCAGGGCCAGGAGTCAACTCCCTATAACTTCTGGCTGCAAAAACCAGTGGGGATTCTCTGTGGAAAAAACTTTTGGAGACCCAAGCAGTTCCTCTTAAGGAACCCACACACATTCCACAGCTACTGGTCTGTAGCTGTTCTGATGGTGGCAGTTGTGGCATTCCTCTGTGGGAAAGGAACTGTTACACACCTCTTTCTTAGCAAAGCAGAAAGTGGGCATGTGTGTGACAGACACAAGAAAAAGAAAAGAAAAAAAAGAACCCACACATGGACTCACCTATTCAGACTCACTCCATCTGAGCTTCAGCACTGCGATAGCAACTTGAAAGACAGCAGTGGCACATGGGGAGAAATTAAAGTGTCTGGCATCAAGGCAAGCAGAAGCCATTGTCTCTTTCCTAAACCTTCCCCCAAAAAGAACCACAGAGCTGGCAAAATGGTGCCATATCCAAGACTCTATCAACCTGGCTAAAACCATTTGACCTGCCTTGGAGATTACCTGAGACTCTATCAAACCCAACTTTGGGCCCACTGACTACTTTTCCATATGAATGGCTGGTCTTGGCTCACACTGCACAAATTCCTAAATCCTACCAAACAAACAACAGTTGGCCTCAGTGAGCCCCAGGCTCAGCACTAGCAGCAGGCCTCCTCATTTCACAACTTGGCTTTTCCTGAAAATCTCCAAGCCCAGAACAAGTAGCAACCATCTCAGATTGCTTTATGGCTCAGGCAGGGTGGTCCCAGGCAAAACACTGGAGGGGGATGACCTTGACCTGCACCATCTGGGAAACCCCAGGGCCAGTGCACCCAGTGGACAGCTACAGACCACATCAGCGCACCACCACTCTGCTCTTGCACAGCTGTGCCTCCACAGATGGTGAGGTTGGTGCTCAGTAGTCACAGCCAATCTTTGCAGCTGACTGGCCTGGGTAAATCCATCCCATTGATCTGCCAACAGCAACCAAGGCTCAACTATAAGAGGAAGGTGTACTCAGCCCACACGAAGGGCCCACCTCAAATACCCTGCTGGGTAATAGGGAAGACTGTACTACTGTGCCAGTGGATCCCTACAAGACATCTACTACATTGGGCCACACTACCAAGACAGGGAGACATAGCAGCTCTACTTAATGTATAGAAACCAACACAGGGAGGCTGCCGAGGAAACAAAGAAACATGGCCCAAATGAAAAAACAGTTGGAAACTCCAGAAAAAGAGCTAAATGAAGTGGAGGTAAACAATCTATCAGATGCAGAGTCCCAAACACTGGTTATAAGAATGCTCAAGGAACTTAATGAGGACCTCAGTAGCATAAAAAAATCCAGTCAGAAATGAAGGATACACTAATTGAAATAAAGAACAATTTACAGGGAAACAACAGTAGAGTGGACGAAGCTGATAATCAAATCAATGATTTGGAACATAATGAAGCAAAAAACAACCAATCAGAAGAACAGGAAGAAAAAAGAATTTAAAAAAAATGAGGATGGTATAAGCAGCTTCTGGAACAACATCAAGCGGTCCAACATTCACCTCATGTGGGTGCCAGAAGGAGAGGAAGAGGAAGAAATTAGAAATCTATTTGAAAAAATAGTGAAAGAAAATTTCCCTAATTTGGTGAAGGAAATAAACATACAATTCCAGGAAGCACAGGAAATCCCAAACAAGATGAATGCAAAGAATCCCACTCCAAGACATGTGATAATTTAAATGCTAAAGGTTAAAGATAAAGAGAGAATCTTAAAAGCAGCAAGAGAAAAGAAATTAGTTACCTACATGGGAGTCCCCATAAGACTGTCAGCTGATTTCTCAAAAGAAATTTCACAGGCTAAAAGGGATTTGGCAAGAAATATTCAAAGTCATAAAAAGCAGAGATCTACAGCCAAGATTGCTCTACCAAGCAAACATATCATTTAGAATCAAAGGGCAGATAAAGAACTTCCCAGACAAGAAACAACAAAGTTCATCATCACCAAACCACTAGTATATGAAAAGTTAAAAGGACTTACTAAGAAAAAGAAGATCAAAACAATGAACAATAAAATGGCAATAAATACATATCTATTGACAATTGAATATAAAAAACAAACTAAGCAAACAAGAACAGAGAATCATGGATACAGAGAGCATTTTGGTGGCTGCCGAGATGGGAGGGGTTTATGGGGGAATGGGTGCAGAGGTGATGGATTAAGAAGTACAAATTAGTAGTTACAGAACAACCATGGAGGTGCAAAATACAGTATAGGAAATGGAGTTGCCAAAGAACTTATACATATGACCCATGGACAAGAACAATGGTCGGGGGATTGCCTGAGGGAGCAGGGAGTGCTGGTTGGAGGGGGGAGAAGAGGGAGTAATCAGGACAATTGTAATAGCATAATCAACAAAATATCATTAAAAAATAAAATATTATACATGATATTAATACATTTACCTTTGTTTATTAATTTTGTGTGATTCCATCCTTTTAATTTTTATCCTTGCTATATGTTTTTGTTTGAGAATTGCATGTGATTGTTTGATAATGGAAAAATGTATTGCATAAATTTCCTTTGATTAAAGCATTCCAAAATATCTATAATTGCAGTTTTGATTTTCTCTTTCAAGGAAAGCTTAATTTATTTCCCTTCCAATGCTCTTTCTGTTTTGATGTAGTTCCCAGGTTTCTGCCCTGTATCATTTTCCCTGTGTCTGAAGAAAATTTTTAATACCTCTTGCAGGGGAGATCTACTGGTGATGAATTTCTTCAGTTTTTGTTTGCTTGAGAAAGTCTATATTTCACTCCTAAATGATATTTTTAGTAGATATAGAAATCTAGGTCAATGGCTTTTTCTTTTCACATTTTAAATATTTTACACCACTCTGTTCACTTGCATGATTTCTTACCAGAAGTCTTCTGTATTCTTATTCCTGTTCCTTTATAAGATATTTTTCCCCTCAGGCTTCTTTCTAGTTTTTCTCTTTGTCTTTGATTTTCTGCAATTTAAATATGATGTGCTTTAGTGTAAATTTTCTTAGTATTTATAGATTTGGTGTTCTCTGAGCTTTTTGGGTTTGTGATTTGTTATCTTTATTAATTTTTCAAAATGTTTAGGTATTATTATTTGTAATGTTTCTTCTATTCCATTTTCTGTCTTCTCATTCTGGTGTTTCAGTTATACATACATTGCAACTTTTGAAATTGTCCCACAATCCTTGAATGCTCTGTTTTGTTTTGTGTTTTCATTTTTTTCCTAGCCCTTGTTTAAACTTTCCTTTAGCAATAGGTATCAGGGGCTTCCTATACCTCTAGGATCCTTAATTCAGTCTCCTCTCTTGATTTTGGGCTTTCTTAAGTACTCTTCCTTGAAGAGTCTCTGTCTTGAAGTTCATTCAGCTATAATCCACTGTTATTATACTGGGTCCCTGTTGTGGTGGTGGTATGGTATGGAGGAGGAAAGAGTTGGCTTGTGACTCTGGCCTGTGACCTTTACAGATTATTTCTTCTTGTATAACCCCCCTGACTCTGCCCCCACCTTAGGTGAGACAGGAAAGCTAGTGAGAAGAATGTCTTTTTTGCATGGCTCTGGGACAAGGCTCTGGTAGTCTTTCTTGCTGGAAAGTAGGCCTTTGTTATGGAGAATATTCTGGTTATATTTTATAAGAATGTTCACAAGGACTCTTCCACTCCTGCTGCCAGCACCATAAGGGTGTCTTTCTTGAATATTCACTGTGAGAACTTAGTGAGATTCCTGGAACTAAAGCCCAAGAAAGTGTGCTCCTCCTGCCCCTACCAGACTACTACTCCCACGATTTCCTCATTATCACTATAGTTCACACTCAGCCTCCAGCAGATAATCAAAATTGTCATCTAAGTGTTCATACAAGTTTAGGGCTCTAATGGCTTCTAACTTTCTGTAACTCTGGATTTGCCTGTTCCCCCAAATTTCAGGATGTTGGTTTGCTTTGAAGCCTCATTTTTTTCTGTTGGGGCCAAGAAAAGTCATTGATTTTTTAGTTTGTCCCACTTTTTGTTATTGTTAGTGCTTTTTTCAAGGATATACCTCCAGCTTGACATTGATTCTGTTGGCAAAGAAAGCTGAGGAGAAGCAAGGAGTCTGCAGATATTGTGGGCTCTTGAAAAAAAAGAAACTTAGACCTGTATTCCAGGGATAGGGAGAATCCTGAATTGTCCCATAAGATCCTATAGCAATTTGTGCTTCATTTCCTGAATAAGACCAGAAGAGTACAAGACTACAAAATAGAAATGGTTATGTGCTATCTGTAGACATTCTTATCCTTAGGCCTCTTCACATGGTTTCCCTCCACTCAGGGTATCATAAGAGTATAAGAAGAAGATATTAAGCAAAGACAGTCTCATGGAGATGAAGAGGACCCAGCATATGATAGGAGCACCAGCATATTTCCCATGTGTATGAAGAGTGTATAACACACTCAGAGATAGTCAGGCCCCAAAGGGACTTTGTAGTGAAACATGAAGCTCAACTCAGCAGCTTACCACTTAGACAGACATTGATGAACCAGATACGACATGAATGTCAGCATGGATATATGATGCTCAACAGTGTCACTCATCCTGATGTTTTGACACTAAGGTCCCATAATTTGAACATAGTCCCAAAGAAAGGGATGAGGGCAACTCCATACTGCTGGAGACTGAGTTTCAACCACTCAATAGATTGGGAACTTGACATGGAATTTAAGTTGAGTTTCAGAGAAAAAGAAAACTTACATTTCCTGCATAACTGAATTTCTCAGATAATATGATAATATCCATACCTGATGAAAAACCAGCAGCAGAAAATATGTGATAATGCTGAGTATCCTAAACTAATTTATTCAAAACATGCAGCATGTGGCTCTTACTAGTTGAAAGCCACAGTGGTCTTACCTCAAGGTAAGTGTGACATCGTGTGAGACATGATATCTGGCACTTTTATGGATACCAAATATAAAGGGAACTGGGTATTTGAAGGGTAAAGAGGGTAAACTTCTAACATTCAACATTCTTCTCTCTGTGGAATGCATTCTACCATTTGTGAGGTGATTTTACATCATTTCTACTCCTCTGCATCCTCCTGCTCACCTCCACAGTCCCTGTCACTCTTATTTCAAACACTTCTCTTTTCTCCCTAGTGATTTCCCCTACTCCCTCCTCCTTTCACTTTGTTTATTTTCCTTTCCTGTTCATCTACTTTTTAAACTCCCAATCTCTTTTTACTTCCCTGTCACACATTTTTCTTTCTTTTTTAAAAAAATTTATGTATTTATTTTTAGAGAAGGGAAGGGAGGGAAAAAGAGAGGGAGAGAAACATCAATGTCTGGTTGCCTCTTGTATGACCCCTACTGGGGACCTGGCCTGCAACCCAAGCATGTGCCCTGACTGGGAATCAAATCAGTGACCCTTTGGTTCACAGGTCGGCACCCAATCCACTGAGCCACACAAGCCAGGGCCAATCTCCCTGTCACACATTTTCATCCCGTATCTTTTCTTCCTTCTGCATTTTACTTCCTTATTCTCTTTTTTCTGCTTTTTTTTATTTCAATTTAGTATCCATTCTTTCTCAACTCTGTATTTTTCCTTATCTTAATAATCCCATTTACTTGCAACTGCTATTTTCAGTAATCTTTTCTTGTATCCTTATTTTCTTCTTCTTTCCTTCCTCCATTTCTCTTCATCCTCTCTCTTTGTGACTTATCTTTCTGTATTTCTCCTTCTCTTCATGCTCTCTCTAACAACAAGGTGGTAAAAAGAGAGAGAATAGAATGCAATCAAGGTGTATTTAAATGATTGAATCAACAGAAATAGAGGATGAATTAGATTTGGGAATAAGCCAGAAGGAGGCATTATGAATAACTAAGTAAAATAGGAAGAGAAAGGAAATACTAAATATGATGTTAAAAAACTACCTATGAAATGCAACAACCATTCTAAATGATGAAGTAGTAAAGTCATTTTAGGAAAACGAAAGGGGTGTTACTTATTGATATTATTTCTAAATATTATAATTGATGTTTCATCAAATCACTTAAGACAACAAAATAAGTGCTACATATATTGTAAAAAAGCAATCAGATTATTTATTTTTCTTATACTATAATTGTACATTAGAAATCCAAATAATTATTTTTTTCTAAAGGACTGAAATTGGAGACTTATGCTTCTAATAGGAAGGAGTACATGGTTTAGATGTACTTTTCCCTATTCATCCTTGGACATTGTATATAAACCAAAATTGAGAAAAATGTGAAAGTTGGAGATAAGATGACATATCTCTAGGGAACTTGGATTCCAAAGAATGAACATGATGGTGAGTTCCCTGGGTTTTCTTTTTACCACATATATCCAAGGCCAGATGCTGGAGAAGCTGGCAAACTGGAAACACCAAAGGGCAGAAACCAAAAGAGCACCCCAACATAAGTCTACTCTCTTTATAGGCAAAATACAAAGACAGTAATATAGCATGTCAATTTAGACAACAACTGCTTTACTCAACTTAAATACCAGAGGAAAGACTGTGGTCCCACCCCTACCAGCAAAAACCAACCAGAGACCCTATACTTTCATCCTTTCCAAGCTGTAATGAGGTATCCAGTCCCCTGTCAAGAGTATCATTGAAGGGCAAATGGGAAGTGAGAACAGCCCGATGCTCGTGGTGTTATATACCATCTGGGGATCATAGATCTATATTTCTAATGAATGATAATAAGATACTCCTCCCCCTAGCCAATGGGGTGATGTCAAAAGAAGGCCTAGTAGACAGTAGGAATTTTTATCACCACTCAGCACTAACAATGACACCCATTCATTATGTAATTAGGCACCTAGGTCTTTCCCAGTCAACTTAATAAGGAGTTGGAACTCTCACCTAGACCTCAATAAAAAAGGAGCCCCTCTCTCTCAGGTATCAATGGAGTCTGAGTGGGAATATGAATTTCCACCCGCATGTGATAAAACAGAAGATTTAAATAGGGTCCAGATCCTCATAATATAATAAGCAAAATATCTGAATTTAATTTAAAACATTTATCATATCAAGAACTATGGTAATCACAACTTGATTGAGAAAAAGTAGTCAACATACATCAACACCGAGATGACACAGATATTAGAATCATCTAACAAGGGTTTTTAAACAGCAACCAGAAAAATATTTTAATGAGCAATTATAAGCATTCTTAGAACAAATAAAAATAGGAAGTCTCAGCAAAAAAATAGAAAAATCTCAAAAAATAGAAGACATAAAGAAGAATCAGAAAGAAATTTAAGAACTGAAAAGTACAAGAAGTGAACTTCAGAAAACCGTCTCAGTAGATGAGCTCAATGGCTGAATAAGATGACAGAAGAATAGATCACTGAACTTCAAGACAGAAGAATACAAATTATCCCATTTGACCAAAAGAGAAAAATATAAGCTGGCAAACAAAAATGAACAGCCTCGGGGGCTCAGAGTATTATAAAAGATTTAACATAGGGGTCATTATAGTCACAGAAGAAGAGAGAAAGAAATGCTGAAAAAGAGGCTGAGCCTTGGCTGGTGTGGCTCAGTATATTGCATGCCAGCCTGCAAACCAAAGGGTTGCTGGTTTGATCCGAGTCAGGCCACATGCCTGGGTTGTGGACCTGGTCCCCAGTAGGGGTTGCATGACAGGCAACCACACATTGATGTTTCTCTCCCTCTCTTCCTCCCTTTCCCTATCTAAAAATACATAAATAAAATCTTTTTTAAAGACTGAAAATTTCCCAAATTTGAAAAAAAATACAACTTAATCCATAGATTCAAGAAGCTGAGCAAACTTCAGACAAGATACAGTGAAGGAAATTCACACCAAGTCACATCATTTTCAAACTTCTGAAAACTAAAGAGAGAAATAAAAATCTTGAAAGCTACCAGAGAGAGAAATGACACTTTACCTGTGGAACACCATACCAATGACAGTAGATATCTCATTAGAAATCATTGAGGCCATGATATTTTCCAAGTGCTAAAAGAAAAGAACTGTCAAACTGGAATTATATACCCAGTGAAAATATTCTTCAGTAATGATGAGAAAATCAAGACATTTTCAGAAGGAAAACTAAAAGAATTTGTCACCAGCCTACTTATCCTAAAAGAAAAGCTAAAGCAAGTTCTCCAAATAGAAAGGAAATGCTAAAAGAAAGAATCTTGAACCATCAGTAAGGAAAAAGAACAATAAAAAGAGTAAAATATGGTTAAATGTAACAGACTTTCTTTTTCCTCTTGAGCTCTCTAGATTATGTTTGATGATTGAAGCAATAGTCATAGTACTGTCTCTATTTCCCAATGTGTATACAGGAAATATTTAGGACAATTACACATATAATTATATCACAAATGATGGTAAAAACCTGTAAACAGAGTTAAGGTTTTTCCATTCCTCACTAAAGTAGTAAAATGTTGAAACAAGTGGATTGTTACTCATTACAAGTAACAAAAGTCTATGCAAAGTTATATACTCAAAATAATATTTACCTTACTCCATGTGGAATGCTATAACAAAACATCACAAACAGCATAGCTTATTAACAATAGAAATTTATTTATCATAGCTCTGGAGGCTGAAAAGTCAAAGATCAAAGCAACAGTGTGGTCATGTTTGGGGAGGGTCCTCTTCCTGGCTCATAGTGGGCACTTTCTCACAATGTTCTCACATGATGGAAGGGGTTAAAGATCACTCTGAAGCCTCATTTATAAGACACTAATTCTATTCATGCGGGTTTCATACTCATGACCTAAGAACCTCTGAAAGTCCCACCTCCCATTACTATCATCTTTGGGGGTTAGGATTTCAACATATGAATTTTGGAGGGAACAAACATTCAGACCATAGCAGAATTCTACAAAAAACAGTTTAGCTAACTTTCAGGGAGTCAAGAAAAAGAAAACAGAGAAATGAAAAATAGAGAAAAAATAAAACAAAAAATTAAAAGGCAGAACTAAACCCTAATATATAGATAATTAAATTCTGTGCAAATGTTCTAACTACACCAGTTAAAAGACAGAGACTGTCAGAGTTGATAAGCAAACATTATCCAATTATATGCTGCCTATAAGAAACTCAGTTCAAATATAATGACAAAGGTTGAGAAGTAAAAGGATTTTAAAATATACTCATATACCATGCAAATATTAACCAAAAGAAGGCAGGAGTGGTGATAGTAATAACAATGTAGACTTCACAGCAAAGATGTTTACCCTGGATAGAGAAGGATACTACATAATGATGAAAAGATCAATTTACTAATAATACATAGCAATTCTAAATGTGTAAACAGCAAATGACACACATGCAAAATATCCTAAAGAAAAACTGATAGAACTGGCAGTAAAAATAGACAAATCTACATTTATAGAGTTGGAGACTTCAACAGTCATCTCTGAACATTGGATTAAACAGCTTGAGTGAAAATCAGCAAAGATATAGAAGAACTCAAAATCTATCAACAAGATCTAATTGATATTTATAGAATGCTCCACCCAACAACAGCAGAATACACAAAACTCTGATGAATAAATCAAAGAAGATCAAAATAAGAGACATACTATGTTCATGGATTAGAAGAGTCAATATAGAAAAGATGTTAATTCTCCCTAAATTGATATATAGGTTGAGTGCAATTGCTATCCAAGTCCCAGCAAGATGTCATGTTGATATAGATTATCCTAAAATATGTGGGAAAACAAAGGAACTAGAATAATAGACAAAATAATCCTGGAAAAGAAGAATAAAATTCTACTCAATTTCAAAACTATTGTATAGCTATAGCAATCAAAACTGTGTGGTATTGGTGGATAGACACATACATCAATGAAATAGAATAGAGAACTCAGAAACAGGACTCAAAAAGATACAATCAACTGATTTGTTACAAAGGTGCAAAAATAATTCAGTGAAAGGATTGTTTTTTAAACAAATTGTGCTAGAATGATTGGATATCCATATTCCTGTCAACCCTACTCCCCAATTAACTTAAACCTCATATCTCACTCAAAATTTAAATCCAAATGGATGATAGACTTTTATTTTTATTTTTAAAAGAATTTTAAAATTAATTAATTTACTTTTAGAGAGAGGGGAAGGGAGGGAGAAAGAGAGGGAAAGAAACATTAATTGGCTGCCTCCCACATGCCCCCAACTGGGGAAATAGCCTGCAACCCAGCAGGTGCCCTGAGTGGGAATCGAACTGGTGACCTTCCAGTTTGCAAGACAGTGCCCAACCCACTAAGCCACACCACTCAGGACTGTATGATAGACTTTTATATAAAAGTTAAAATCATAAAACTTTTAATCTTCAGGCTCTAGGACTTGTTGAAGAATTCTTAGAAATGACACAAAAACCAGTCTTTAAAAAGAAAAAAAATAATAAATTGGACTTCCTCAAAATTTTTCTTAATGACTCTGTTAAGAGGATGAAAAGACAAGCTACAAACTGGGAGAAAGAATTTATAAACTATATATCTGAAAAAGGACGCATGCATAAAATACAGGGTCTGGCAGAAATAATGCCTGCTTGAGCATGGTTGGTAGGGCAATAGTATGGGTGTAATAATTTATAGTTTTAATTTGAACATTTCATCTAAAATGTTATATGGTGTGTTTGAGTGTGATATTGTTATATTACAGAATTACATGCTTATGATTTTGTAATAAAAGATTTTGTAACAAAAGGAGTGTTATTTGTGCCAGATGCTGTATATAAACTCAAGATTCAACACTAAAAAATAGAAAGAAAACAATCAGACAATGGACAAAAGGCATAAAGAGGAACTTCACCAAACAGCATATATGGATGGAAAATAAGCACATGTAAAAAATTTCAACATTATTAGCGCTTGGGGAAATGCAAATTAGAGCCACAATGCATATATGTGCAATTATCACTGCACATTTATCACAATGACTAAAAATACTGACAACAGATGCTGGCAAGAATTTGGAGACAAAGATCACTCACACATTGCTGGTGGGAATGTAAAATGATCCAACCATTGTGGGAAAGTTTGCCAGTTTCTTATAAAACTAATATATTCTTACCCTACCACCCAGCATATTACACTTTTAGGTATTTATCCCAGAAAAAATGAGAACTTACATTCACAGAAAAAAATTGTAAACAAATATTTATAATAGCCCCAAACTGGAAACCACCCAGTCGTCCTTCAGAGGTGAATGGTTAAGCCAACTGTGGCACATCTATTCCATGGACTAGTACTTAGTAAGGAAAAGGAACAGATGATTGATACACAAACTACTTGTCTGTATCTCACAGACATTATGCTGAGTGTAAAAGATCAGACTCAAATGTGAAATATTGTATGATTCCAATTGTATAATCTTCTTGAAATATTAAATTATGGAGATGGAGAACACAATAATGGCTACCACAGTTTGGGATAGTGGAGGGAATGGAGGTGAGTGTGACTATAAAGGGGTAGTACAGGAACATCTTTGTGGTGATGGAATACTTATATATCTTAATTACTCTGGTGATTACCATAGAAACCTCCATATGTGATAAAGTGACAAAGAAGTATACACACATGTCATACCAATGTCAATTTCCTGGTTTTGATATTGTATTATAGTTACACACATGTATCCATTGGAGAAAGTGACTGAAGGATACACAGGACCTCTCTGTGCTATATTTACAATTTTCTGAGTTTCTACAGGTGCTGACATAAATTACGCCCCTTTTTATTACAAAACTTTTATTACAAAATCATAAGCATGTAGTTCTATAACATAACAATATCACATTCAAGCACACAGTATGATATTTTAGGTGAAATGTTTGAATTAAAACTATAAATTATTACACCCATATTATTACCATACCAACCACACTCAAGCAGGCATTACTTCTGCCAAACCTCATATAATTATTTCAAGATAAAAACTTTCTAAAAATTGTTTAAAGTACTAGAATTAATAAACTAATTTGCTAAGAGCAGCTGGCCGAGCTGTATTTCAAAAATTATCCCATAAGTATTAGTCCGTTGGATCCCATTACTGCCACCACTGAACACTGAATAACGGATGGTGCCCTTGGCCCTGCTACCAATGCTGCTCCTAAATACTGGATTTTCTAGTGGCTGCTGCTCCTCCCACCACAGATATGGCATTGAATTCTACCTTTGCGTCTTTGAATCACTCCTTTCTCACCAAGTGTTAGGTTGAAGTTGTGACTGTTTGTGCAGTACAAGAGTCCACTCAGCAGGACTTGGGTGTTCAAATCTTGCGCATTCCACCAAAACGTTTCTGCATTCCAAAGACAGATCTGGCTCTGAACAAAGTCGTGGGAGATAAACTCTAAGCCCTTGGACTGTCCTATGTGATTAGAGTGTCTTTGTTTACCTGGGGCTTTAGGCTACAGCAGATAGTTTATGTTTACAGCGCAATTTATAGTGGGGCCTTGAACGTTGCAGTATTAGTACAAACTCTGCATGGGCTGGACACTGAGTAACTAAGGTCAGCCACACAGGTATTCCATGCCTACGTGACTGATCTCCAGTACAATCCTAGGCACACTCAGGTGCACTTCCTGGCTTTTGTCATACATCTTGCTGAGATAATTAAACATTGGCCATACAACTCCACTGAGAGGACAACTGGAGCCAGGAGGACAACCAGGTTCATGCCTGGTCTTGTCCTGGACTCTGCCCTATGTGCTTTTGCTGATTTAAATCAGTATCTTTTCTCTGTAATAAACCATAGCCCTGAGCATAAAACCAAGTTCTGAGTTCTGTGAGTCCTAGCAAATCATTGAACCTGAGGGTGGTCTTCAGGACCCTGACATACTGGTAAATCCTACATCACATTCTCTTAGCTGCAAATGGAATGTGAAAATGTGAATATCTGGTCTTTGTGGTCTTTGCAGTTGGAACCATTATGTACTAGAGTATACACAATGTATTACCTTTCAAAAATGTAAATAAAATTGAAATACATCTAACCCTAAGGGTTTTTTGATAAGCATCTGTAGGACTGTGTAAAGAAGTTCTAAAAGTTAGTAAGACAAAGGTACAAGAAAAATGGGTGTAAAACTTACACAAGTACTTTACAAAAGAAATTTAATAAGTCCATTAATATATGAATATGTGTTCCACTACTTACTTATCAGAAATATATATTAAAGCCACAGGGAGATACCAGTAAAACACATCAGATTGGCAGAGAAATTGGAAAGATTATAATACTAAGCACTGTAGGGTATGTCAACCTTACTCCCAGGTACCTGGTGTCACAAGAATAAAAACATTAAGCATCAAAATATAAGGATATTATACAAGTGTTTTATCACAATGATGTTCATATATGCCAAAATATACTCCTGAAACTAAAATGAATGACCATCAGTAGGGAACTGGTTGAATACAATGTGGCACATCCCTATTGGAGAATATTATTCAGCAGTGTAAAAGAATGAATCACAGGTAGGCTAGTGTTAACTAAGATAAATCAGGTGCATTAGAGTGCATATAATTTTTAAAAATCCCTTCACTTTTTTCACCCAGTTCCCCTCCCCTCTAAAAGTGCATATCATCTTAATTTTTAAAAAGTATGCTCTCTGAACATTGAAAGCTATAAAAATGGTCATTAGAAATGCACTTCTAGCAGATGATGGTAGAGATGAAAGAAATGAGTGGGAGGTAATAAGTAAAAATGCTATTAACATTTTTCATATAATAATGCCATGTGTGTAAAAATATACACAGGATGGGGCAAAAGTAGGTTTACAGTTCTGAGTACATGAAACAGTTTATTCCTGTATTGTTTATTAAATATTGTATTATTTTCCATACTAACAACCATAAACCTACTTTTGCCTCACGTGTATGCATAAAGCCTTATTTTAATGGTAGCATCAAAATTGGATAGCAGTTATTTCAAGGTGGTGAGATTTAGAGTGATGTTCATTTGATTTCTAAAATATTTAGATACTGTGTGAATTTTTAATGATTAATATGCATCATATGTATAATGAGGAAAAGTAAGTAAATTCATCACAGGGAAAAAAGGGAATGCCTCTCAAGTTTCTTGCTTAAGCAACAGGGTGTGGATGGTGAGGTTCATTCATTCATTAAACAAATATTTTTGAGCACATAAAATATGCCATGCATCATTTAGGTCCTAAGGTTACAGCAATGAATAAAATAACAAAATCCATCTCCCCAAAAGGTATTTATTACAATGGAGAGAGAAGGACATGACTAAAGGAGAAACATACAATGTTGGTGAACAGGAGGATATATACAAAAGAATCAGTTTGTAATCTGTTAACTCTGAAACTACTAACTAAAGTTTATGTAATATTATTAACCAATGATACCCTAATAGATTTATTTTAAAAAGAAAATATGAAGACCCATTCAACTGGAGAAGTGAGGTCGGCAGTTGGATTATGGATCTAGAATTCATAGGCCAAGTCACGACTGGAGATACGGATATGGAAGCAGATAGCATATAAAATGGTGTTTCTGACCTCCTTTCCTGAGTCTGATCACGTCCCACTGCAGACACTTTACAGAGGAAGTACTGAGGAAAAACAGGCAGCTGACAGGGGATGTTGCTATGCAACAGATGAGGAAAGTCATCCAGCCAGGCAGAACTGATGTTGGCCCTTGGGGACCAAATGCTGTGGTCCTTCCTGGCATTAGCTTCCTTCTGTATGCAGACTCCTGGCAGGAGCTGATGCCAGAACAAATGTGAAATGTACATAGATCTGCCTTGGATTTTTGGAAAGTAACAGTTCAGTTTGGGTCACCTCACATTTCTCCATCATGT